>CANSZD010000929.1:0-177500 GCA_947648045.1 Beta corolliflora | reverse complement strand
GAGTGTTGCGAAAAATGTAAAGTACATAAATCAAATATGGGTTAGAAAAGACTTGTTAGAAGCTCAACGAAAGAAAAAGGGACCCAAGCAGATCTGGGTTCCTAAAACTAACAAGTGATCTTTTTGCAGGCAAACATGAGAGGAAGCAGCCTATGGTATCTCGACAGCGGCTGCTCAAGACATATGACTGGTGATAAATCTCAATTCCTCTCACTAGTATCCCACCATGGAGGGTGTGTTACATTTGGTGACAACAAAAAGGGAGAAATAATTGGTATTGGAAACGTCAGCGAATCCCTAACACACTCCATAGAGAATGTGATGTTGGCAAGTGATTTAAAACACAATTTGTTAAGCATATCGCAATTGTGTGATCAAGGTAATTCTGTTGAATTTCATGCATGAGTGTTTTATAAGATAATTCGTGGCTCTAGGATTAATTTCTGGAAATTAGTTGAGCATTATGCATGTTGTCCTCCTTTAAATATGTTAATTGGAGTAGGAGTGCATGTCTTTGTGAAATACTATGAGAAAAAGTGTACTTGATATAAAAAGGACTCGTAATGGTCTAATGATGTTGTCCTGATGTCATGATCCTCAGTTGTTGAAATAATGAGCTATATGATCCTAAGTTGCCGAATTATTGAGCTATGAAATGCTAATTCTTTCTCCTATGGCAAGCTTGATCTTTAGCCCGTTATTCTGATTTTCTATATATGAGTTTGACATTTGTGCCTCATTACTTCTTTCTTTCATATGTCTCACCTTATCTTCATTTCCCTATTATTATCCTTCTTTTCCTCACACATTGATCCAAAGTTCAACAAGTTCTTTTAATCTTGATTCATGAGATATGGAGCAAAGACATATTGATAAGATGGTGAAAGAAGAAGACACATCAATTAAGGGGCCCACTAGTAGAGAAATGTAAATTTGCGTCAGTGTATGTGCGTCGCACGTTAGAAGCACTGACGCAAATGCTCAGGAAGAGACTATTTGCGTCGCACATAAGAGAACGTGCAACGCAAAAAATGACAGCAGATGGGTGGTAGGCTCATTTGCGTCGCATGCTTATGGGATGCGACGCAGGTGGTTTTCGTCTAAAGCTGAAGCTTGGATCCCTATTTAAGTCATGTGCGTCGGATGGCCCATGACACGCGACGCAGATGATCCCATTAAGTCATGTGTGTCGGATGGCCCATGACTTTTTAAAACCTCCCACTCCCCGCATTTTCCCCAAACCCTCACTCACCTCATTTTCAATCGCCGCTCTCCCATCAACTCCCACCTCATTCTCTCTCACTCACTTAAACACTTCATCCCTCTCTCACCTACCATCATCTCTCTCTCTCACCTATCTTCATCTCTTTCGAATCTCAACAACGAAATTTGAAGAAACAAATTCAAACGACGGGCATACAAATTTCGTGTTCGCGGTGTTCATCTTCTGAATTTCGTGTTCGCGTTGTTTTCGGATCTCCGACATACAAATTTCGACTTCATCATCAACCACTTCCCCCGACGAGTTCTCGCTACTATTTTCTCAAATTGAAGAACGAGAATTGAAGAAGAACGAGATTTGAAGAGGAACGACAACGAAGTTCGATCTGATTTTGGCGATTTAGGTTTTTTTTAAATATATTTAGTGCAATTTCATTCTTGTATGTTAGATCTGATTTTTTTTAGGTTCAGTTTTTTAATTTCATTTTTTGTGTGTTAGATCTGAATATGTAAGTTTTTTATTTCGTTTTTTAATTTTTTAATTTTGTCTAGATTATGGTTCAATATTTTTAGCTGCATCGTTTTGTCATCGAGCGAGAATTTAGTGTATAGATTATGAGTTGATTATGGTTCAATATTTCGCTGCTATGCGTTCTTCTGCCTTCAATCAAAGTCTATTTCATATACTTTTTTTTATTAATCTCTGTTTATTATGGTTCAATATTTCATTCTTTAATTTTGTATCACACGAATTTTGGGCAGTATCTCATTCAGAAATTTCATTCTTGTATTTTAGGTTTAATTTTGCGTAGATTCAGACTTTCCATTCTTTATACGTGAATTTATTTATTTTTAACAAAAATTACCCATTTGCGTCGGATGTAAGACAAAGTCCGACGCAAATGGGCTTTTTTAAAATAAAAAAATGGTTAATTTGCGTCAAACATTGACTAACGTGCGACGCAAATGAGTCTGGCTTGCTCGGCTGTTGTCTCCATCTGCGTTGCATGTTGATCAATGTGCGACGCAGATGATAGACCATTTGCGTCGCAGGTTTGGCAGGGTCTGACGCAGATAGCTAATCAACTGCGGTTCGTCGTTGTCCGACGCAGATCCTGTATCCTGATCTGCGTCGAGACCTGTGCCGTCGGACCCATGTCCGACGCAAGTGGGCGCCTCGCATCCGACGCAAATCGTCGATTCTGGGAACATGAAAAGGTTGAAAGAAACACTAATACGTGAAAGAATGAAAGCACTGCTTCACACTGTACAAGGCACGGTGCCAAGAGATGTATCAAAAACAAAATGAGGTTCGAATTAACTTATTTCGCCTTTGATCGCTTATTGATTGACTCTAGTAATATTGTATGGTCTGAATCTCCTTAAAAAAAAAAAAGGAGATCGAAAGAAAAGAAAAAGAAAGGAACAGAAAAGAAGAAGAAAAGGAGAGTAAGACACTTGTGTTAGATAAATCTTAGAGTTCAATTCACAGATGAAAAACATTATCAAAGTTTTGAAGATCATCATTTTGGATTCCTGTATATCCGAAGATCATTTATATTTGGAAGGGAATAGATTGTTCAGTGGCACAGAATCACACACAGTGCCACAGTGAAGAACGTCCTATGATGTTTTTTTTGCGGAAGTTGAAAATCTGAAAAGAAAGGTTTAAGCACTTGTTGAGCCAATTGCCATTTCAAGCTTGCATTACCTATCTTTATCTTACTTAATTTCTTAGCTATCAGCCATGATCTTTCATGATTATTTCTTGCTTCATAACTTCGGATTGTGAGTTGGATTATGTTTTTGCTTAATGACTTCGGATTGTGAGTTGGATTATGACATAGCACCAGCATCCTTAGTATTTATTGCGTTGAGCTACTTGCATTATTTTGCTGACTATATCTCACTTTGACTCGCTAAACATGTTGTTGTTCTCCATTTTTCTAATGTCAAAAGGGGGAAGATGGGTATAATACTTAGACTAATGAATGAAATTATCTTGTGTGTAAGTATTTTGGCTATTTAGTTACTTGTGAATGTATGTGAATGATGTTATGTTTTCTTCTCTCTAATATGATTAATGATGCATCTCTTTGAGGCGGAAGTATTATGTGTTTGTCATCATAAAAAAGGGGGAATTTTTTGTGATTTAAAGTTTGAATATATTTTCATGATGATAAACACTTTATGTTATAATATATGAATTATGTAACAGTGACCTAAGTCTTTTGTCGAGCTCGGATGATCATGGAAGCTCAAGGACTTGAAGAAGTTGAAGCTTAGGTATAGTTTTATTCTTAGTCATAGCTATACAATGTAATTAACGTATTGGAACTTGGTGCTAAATTAGAAATATGAAATTAGGATGATTAACTATTTTCTTAGAGTTAAGAAAATAGGTAATTATATTAATTTCATGTTTGTATGATTAAGGAATAAAAAGGGGAGTTTTTATAAATCAAGAATTTTGAAAATCAGTTTTAAAAAGGAAAAGATTTTAATTTTCAAAATAAAATTGATAAAACGTTTTTAAAGATTTTCAAAGAAAAGAATGTTTTGTAAAAAACTGATTTTTCAAGAAAACGATTTTGATAAAGATTTTTTTGGAAAAAATCAATTTAAAAATCTGATTAATAGTTGGCATAAGATAGGAAGAATCCTTATCTTTTAAAAAAAATATAAATCAGTTTTTATTAAATTAAAGATAATCTTTGATTTCGGAAAAAAAAAGATTTTATCCCTTAATTTTAGGAATAAAATTATTCAAGATGATAATCATATCTTGGAGAATAATTCTTATTCAGTTGATAAATTATATAAGGGATTGAAATCAGAAGAACAACTCACATTTTCAGATTTAGTTTTGATAAATTTTAAGAGCAAAAAACGGATCACCATAGCACAGTGTATAGCACATAGTTCTAGTGAGTTAAAAGTTCTATATAACGATTGTAACGTTCCTCGATTTGCTTATCTAAGAAGCGTGTGAGGACTTAATCTTTCTGCAACTTCATCATTATAGAGAGTAGCAACACTTAGGGTTAAGTGTTGGGGAGCACTACTAGAGTTAGTAGTGGGGGAATCATATTGTATCAAAAGTTTGATATTTTAAGATTCAAATAATAAAAGAGTAGGTAGTGTGGACGTAGATCTCATATGTTAGATTGAACCACGTTTAATTTATGTGTCATGTTATTTGATTTCATTGTTTTCAGTTTTGATACAACTTCATTTGAGCGAAAACATTAATAGCGAGTTTACGAGTGAATAACACAGTGTAAGGCATGGTGCCATAAAATTATTTTTGCGAAAATCTATTAGATTTTGTCACTCAATTCAACCCCCCTTCTTAAGTGTCACCTTGTACTCTAACCATATATATTGTTCATTTCAGTTCAGTTCATCCAAATTCAATTGAAAACACCAGGGCCTTAGTGGGTTTCTCGGAAAGTAGAGAATATTTATAGAGTGTAAAAAGTAATGTCCTGCCGACATAATTTCGAAACAGATCAAAATGAAAAGTATAAAGTATAATGTGAGACGACTTAAAGAGTAGTTATTAAATATATGCATGTGAAATTGAGGAAAAGGTAAAATCCTCATCAATTGCATATACAAAAATGTTCCACCGACCATATTCCGAAATTAAGATATCTAACTATTAGTTTGAAGCCATTATCTTATTAATGGCATTGTCAGCTTTTGGTATAGGTGATCGTGTGTCGGGTTGAGCGAGAGCTGTTTCTGCTAAGAAATCGAGGATTGTAATAGGTTGAGTGATTTGATGTGGGCCCCAAGAAGGTACGCCTGAGCTCCATTGTCTGTACGCCGAAAACCTGTAAATCAAGGTTAGCCTACCCAGGGGGTGGTCCCGGGATCGCCCCTCCGACACTTAAGTCAGTAAATGATTGAAGTAGAGAGAGAAAGTGATCAATGTAGAGAGAGATGCTCTGGGTTTTGTAGCTTAGAATTGCTTACCCGTTGATTAATGAGGCAACCGCTATTTATAGAGGATGGGACCTCCAATAAATGAGGGTATTTTAGTCAGCTCCAGCTGGTGGAGGATTGTCTTCCCTAGAGGTAGAGGTATTAACTTCGCCAAAGGTGGGCTAGTCCAAGAAATGGGCCCAAATAATTAGCCCCACGCCAAGTAATCGGAGTGAGAATCGCCATTTTTAGTTCGGTTGATTGGCGGAATGAAGTGTTTGCATTTTTGCCGATGTGGAGCGGGACCCACGATTTTTCATGCCGGATCGTGGTGGAGAAAATCTTCTGTCGCTAGGATTAACCAAGCATGGGGGTCTTGCTGGTGAACCGCCCTAGTGGGGGTTAAGGGGCAACGCCCCCGAACTTTTTCAAGTTATTGGCCAAGGGGCTCTTACTTCCTTCCCGAGAACAGGCCAGGGACTCCTACTTCCTTACCGAGCCATGTGACTTCCCGAGAACAAGCCGAGGGCGTTAGGGGGGCCTTTGCTTCCTTCCCGAGAACAGAGCCGAGGGGGTAGATGTGCCGAGCGCTGTACTTGAGGCTTGGCCGAGCGACTCCCGCTTCCTTCCCAAATGCAGGCCGAGCGACTCCAGCTTGCTTCACGAGTCATGCGCCGAGCACAACCAGGTGCGCCGACCACTTTCCGGTGCGCCGAGCGCGGTGCATGAGGCTTGGCCGAGCCGAGTGAGTCTCTTGTTGTGCCGAGTGGGTCTTGCCCAAGACAAGTGGGTCTCTTAGCTGTGCCGAGTGAGTCTTGCCCGAGCTGAGTGAATCTTGCCGTGCGAGGCTAGCTGCGCCAAGGCAGTCCCTGCTCCCTGCCCGAGTCGAGTGAATGTCGCAGGCCCCCAGATGCCGAGGGGGTGCCTTTGTGCCCTTGGCCGAGCCGAGGGGGTGTCGTAGGCCCCTGCTCCCTGCCCGAGCCAAGTGAGTCTCGTGCAAAGTAGGTCTTGCCGAGCGCAGCCCCTGCTCCCTGCCCGAGCCGAGTGAGTGTCATAGGCCCCCAGATGCCGAGGGGGTGCCTTTGTGCACTTGGCCGATCCGAGGGGGTACCCTTGTGCACTTGGCCGAGCCGAGGGTGATGTGCCGAGCGAGGCTTATGTGCGACAGGAAATGCCGAGTGCTCGTAGATGGGTCGAGAGCGGTTTTTCGGCTTACTTGCCGAGCCGAGGGAGTCATGTGCCGAACGTGGTGCAAGTGGATCCCATGTTGGCCGCCCGGGTGCCAAAGCAGCACTTAGTTTGAATTTGGCAAGTATGAGAAGCGACTCGGTAAAGGAGAGGGGGTCTCCTACTGGCCGAGTGGGTCGGACGCCACTTGGATGAGGGGCTAATGAGCGCCATGCTGTCCGAGTGGGTGCTAATGAGGTACTTAGCATGAATTTAGCAAAGTATGAGCAGCGACTCGGCAAAGGAGATGGGGTCTCCTACTGGCCGAGTGGGTCAGACGCCACTCGGATGAGAACTGATGAGCCCATGCTATCCGAGCGGGTGCCATGAGCACTTAGTCATACTTGACTAAGTGTAAAGTGGCTCGGTAAAGGAGTACGTGGACTCCATGTTGATCGAGGGAGTAGGACGCCGCTCGGATGAGGACTGATGAGCCCATGTTGTCGAGCCGGTGCCAAGATTAGTAAAAGAGTGGACTCATGATGAGGAGAAGACGCCCTGTGAGGACGATGAGCCCATGTTGTCCGAGCGGGTGCCATGAGCACTTAGTCATACTTGACAAAGTGTAAAGTGGCTCGGTAGAGGAGTACGTGGACTCCATGCTGACCGAGGGAGTAAGACGGCGCTCGAATGAGGACTAACGAGCCCGTGCTGTCCGAGTGGGTGTCATGAGCACTTAGTCATACTTGACTAAGTGTAAAGTGTCTTGGTAGAGGAGTACGTGGACTCCATGCTGACCGAGGGAGTAGGACGCCACTCGAATGAGGACTGATGAGCCCATGCTATCCGAGCGGGTGCCATGAGCAGTTAGTCAAACTTGACTAAGTGTAAAGTGGCTCGGTAGAGGAGTACGTGGACTCCATGCTGACCGAGGGAGTAGGACGCCGCTCGGATGAGGACTGATGAGCCCATGCTGTCCGAGCGGTTGCCATGAGCACTTAGCCATACTTGACTAAGTGTAAAGTGGCTCGGTAGAGGAGTACGTGGACTTCATGCTGATCGAGGGAGTAGGACGCCGCTCGAATGAGGACTGATGAGCCCATGCTGTCCGAGCGGGTGCCATGAGCACTTAGTCATACTTGACTAAGTGTAAAGTGGCTCGGTAGAGGAGTACGTGGACTCCATGCTGACCGAGGGAGTAGGACGCCGCTCGGATGAGGACTAATGAGCCCATGCTGTCCGAGCGGGTGCCATGAGCACGTAGTCATACTTGACTAAGTGTAAAGTGGCTCATTAGAGGAGTACGTGGACTCCATGCTGATCGAGGGAGTAGGACGCCGCTCGGATGAGGACTGATGAGCCCATGCTGTCCGAGCGGGTGCCATGAGCACTTAGTCATACTTGACTAAGTGTAAAGTGGCTCGGTAGAGGAGTACGTGGACTCCATGCTGACCGGGGGAGTAGGACGCCGATCGAATGAGGACTGATGAGCCAATGCTGTCCGAGCGGGTGCCATGAGTACTTAGTCATACTTGACTAAGCGTTTGAGTGACGCTCCTCAAAATGCTGAGTGTGGTCATGTGACGCTTCTCGAGATACCGAGGGAGGTCATAGGACGCTCCTCGGCACGTTAGGGGCTTATGAGCCTCAAGTGGCCGAGGGAGGTTATAGTGACGTTCCTCAAAATGCTGAGGAGGTGCCAATGAATATTTTTCTCGACTCGGGGGTGTTTAGGACCTCCGTGTTTCCCGAGGACGGTCTCATGACGCTACTCGGATGTCGAGTAGGTACAAGGTAACGATACTTAGCCGTTTTTTACTAATTTAGTAGGACGCTCCTCTTATGACTGAGGAAGTGCCAATGAATATGTTTCTCGACTCGGGGGAGTTTAGAAGCTCCATGTTTCCCGAGGAGGTTTCATGACACTATTCGAATATCGAGTAGGTGCCAATTAACGATACTTAGCCGTTTTAGGCTAAGTTAGTAGAACGCTCCTCTTATGACTGAGGAGGTGTTGATGGAGGAATTCTGGACTTCTGAGGCTTATTAGCCCCATCCTTCCTCCTTTGAGCGTATTTATTTGTCCAGCTGAGGGGTTCCAAGTAATTAGCCCCACGCTGGATGAACGGATAGGGTAGCATCATTCCTTCCCGAGGCGGTCGTTCAGCGGAAATCGAGAGAGACCTATGTTATGGGGTACCCTGCCAGTCCCGAGGGGGGGGGGGGCTCAAGATTATGCCTCGCTTTAAGTTAGGTGCCCTGATGTGCAGTTCTTTTTCTTTGTCCGAGTTGCTTTAGACCAAGGGGGGTCGTGTTTGGATGGAGAGGGGTGACTTTGAGCGTCGCCACTTTAACGTCATGAGTGTGTCAATAAATTGTACTTAGCCATTTCGGCTGTGTTAGCGGGACACCCCTCTCATGACCGAGGAGGTATCCATGGAGAAATTCTCGACTCAGGGGGACTAATGAGCCCCATGCTTCCAGAGGAGCCGTCAACGAAGTTCTTGACCTGGGAGGCTAATGAGCCCCAAGCTTCTCGTTGAGGTCATTTGTCGCAATGACGCTACTCGAATGCCGAGTAGGTCCTAATAAGTGGTACTTGGCCAGTTTTGGCTACGTTGGTTGGGAAACTCTTCTCTTGACCCGGGGGGGTTCCATTGGTGAAGTTCTCGACTCTTGAGTTTCTTTTTGCTCGCCTTTGCTGATCCGAGAGTCTTCGAGGTAGCCACTAAGTTCTCCTTGACCCATATGGGTGACATAAGGCTTTTCGAGGCTTGAATGAGTAGGTACCGTTGATGAGTAGGTTCCTTTGATGAGTAGGCACCTATGGCCGAGTATATTTCCTTGGTCGAATGGGCACCCAAGGATGAGTGGGTACCTTGACTGAGCAGGTACCGTTGATGAGTAGGTCTGGGCTGAACCGGGCCATAAACTTGTGGTTGCCACCGTTCATTCTGGAGGGTTCTTGTAGTTCTGATTCACCACACCTCTCTTTCGGATCACTATTTCTGAGTTGTGTTTTTTCGAGATAAATTCTTCCGAGTGATAACATGTTTATGGTGGAATCATCATCACTGGGATAGAGGGATATCACCGTACGTGTATGATGATGGGATGCATGAGCTCTCCCGAAACTATTGTCTTGGGAGCGTGTCTTCTTGGTTGGGGCCATTGCTGAGTGGCAATGAGGTGATTCTTACTGAGTGATGGTGAAGCGACTTTGTTTGTAACTTCCCCACAGACGGCGCCAAACTATTTCTGCTAAGAAATTAAGGATTGTAATAGGTTGAGTGATTTGATGTGGGTTCCACGAAGTTATGCCTGAGCTCCGTTGTCCGTACGCCGAAAACCTGCAAAACAAGGTTAGCCTACCCAGGGGTGGTCCCGGGATCGCCCCTCCGACGCTCAAGTCAGTAAATGATTGAGGTAGGAGAGAAAGTGATCAATGTAGAGAGAGATGCTCTGGGTTTTGTAGCTTAGAATTGCTTACCCTTTGATTGATGTGGCAACCGCTATTTATAGAGTATGGGACCTCCAATAAATGAGGGTATTTTAGTCAGCTCCAACTAGTGGAGGATTGTCTTCCCTAGAGGTAGGGGTATTTTGGTAACTTCGTCAAAGGTGGGCTGGTCCAAGAAATGGGCCTAAACAGGAGCCATGTAAGAGTTTTGTATAATAATGAGTCCTTCTAGCTTGTGTGGTAATGTCTCGGGCTAGAATGATACCTTGGTGTGGCTTCCTTTGAGTAGCAAGTGTGCTGCAAAAGGTGGATGTATGGTGAGTTACGAAGATGATGTTTCTGGTTTATTTTAGGGTTTATATTTCATAAACTAATCTCTAGGTGGGAGATTGTGGGGAATTCTGAACTGTGGTAAAAAATCTTCTTCTTTATCTTCCGTAATCAAAGAAATGTTGATTACTACTTCTTCTTTAATTGTTGAAATCGAGATTGAAATTGTCGTTTTTCAATCAAAATTTTGTGACCTAATTTTTCGATTTTCATCTATTTTTTAGGTGGATTACTGCTTGTTTTATTATCGAATTTATGAAAAAAAACCAGCTGCAATTGAGATCTTCTTCAAATTCAATCGACAAACAACGTTTTGCTTCCATTTCACTATCTTTTGTTTTGATAGTTATATGATTTTGATAGTTATATTTGTTTTGTTTACTTTTTAGATATTGTAACTGTTTCGGTTTTGATTTCCATTTTTTTTGTTACTTTGTGTTTGTGCGATTAATGTGCCTAATAATTGTAAATGATTAGCTCCATGATTTTTTACCAGTTCTCCTTTGCGGTCATCAATTAATTTCGTTACGCGTGAAGAATAGTTGTGCTTATTGTAAGTGATAGAAGCTGATTAAGAAAATTAACCTTATAAAGAACTGAATGCATGGGTTAAAGCTTTGCACCAATAAATAATACTTTAGACTTAATAATTGACTGACTAAGCTCCTCATCTGTTGAATGAAACTTTAAACTTGTATTGTTCAATGGCTCACTTTTTGATTCGCTATCTTGGTGTTGTTTGTGTCTGTACTAGATAACTGTTGTAATAAGGCTTTTCTGTATACCTGATGTTCGTAATTTGTGATTTCTACCAAGTATTGACTAAAATTCTTTCAGTTGGAATAGTGAATGCATGATAATGACAACATGTAACATATAAATAAATTAAGTTGTCTGAAAATATAGTTTTTGACAGCATGGTAAGGACAAAATTCACAAGCATGGCAGTTTTATGAAGTGTTGTTATTGTCTTATGTTGGTGTTGATTTAAATGCATGACTCTCAGGCTTATTTTTTTTTACATTTGCTTTGTTAATTGTAAGTAATTTTATAGGATGGATAAAAAAAAGGGACGGGAATGGATGCAATGTGATGATAGGACTATTCAAGAAAACCCCAAAATGGAGGAATTTTATGTCACAAAAGGCAATTTCTGCACAACCTCGGGCCCTGGTTGGACCCTAAAACATTACTCCCTCACTAGAGACAGCAGCTACAACTCCGAAACAGTTCTGTGAGAGTGAAGATGACCAGCAACTCCAATGCCCTGACACTTGTAGAAGTAATTCCAATGCTGAAACAGGCAACGATTTCGGCCAACTGGGGAGAGGGAAGCGAAAGAAATGGGCCAAGGGAGGCTGAAGTTACTCTCAATCCAAAGAGAAGCTATTGGATTTGTCCCAAAACTCACGAAGCAGTGATCCCGTGGTTAGCCGACGAAACCGAGGTGGTGCGCAACCTGAAGAGCACTCCCTACCTTCCCTATAATGTGTCTATCATTGTTTGGAATGATCGGGGGATAGGGAGGTCCACTTTCAAGCCTAATATGCATCACCTCATCAGCAACCATCACCCAAACCTTGTTGTAATTGTTGAAACATGGGTGAGTAGGAAGAACACCGAAACCATTGTGAAAAGCTTAAACTTTGACTCGTGTCATCTTGTTGAACCAACTGGATTTGCGGGTGGAATTCTCCTAGCATGGAAATCTCAAAGGATTAAAATCCATATTCTAGGGGAAAGCAAGCAGGGAGTGCACACTTTGGTGGAGGTGAGTACTCATAAAACCCCCTTTGTTTTCTCGGCTATTTACGCAAGTCCAAAGCATAAAATTAGAAATAGGTTGTGGGATGAATTAAAATTGTTTGCTTCTAATATGAATTATCCGTGGATTGTTGTGGGTGATTTTAATGAGGTAACTTGTCAGAGTGAAAAGTCTGGTGGAAGACCGATCATTAGAAAACGTGTAGAACTGTATGTCGAAACAATGGATCTCTGTAATATGGTGGATTTACGCTATGTTGGGTCTAAATTTACCTGGACTAATAAAAGACGTAGGAATCTAGTTTTGGAAAGACTTTATAGGGGTTGGGACAATGCGGAATGGTTGTCTTGTTTTCCTAATGCATCTGTCACTCATTTACCTCGTATCACGTCTGATCATTGTCCTTTACATGTTATGTTGACTCCTAGGCCTAGAATGCATGGAAGTAAACCCTTTAGATTCGAGCCTATGTGGTTAAATGATCCTTCCTTTAATGATGTTGTCACAAAAGCGTGGGATAAGGAGAGGGAGGGAATTGAAACAAAATTGTATTATGTGGGGATTGAGTTGCAGGGGTGGAATGAAACAATGTTTGGAAATGTGTATCAGAAAAAGAGAAGAGTGCTTGCGCGCTTAAAAGGCGTACAAAATGCTTTACATGGTAATCCCACCTCCGAGTTTTACAATAACCTTGAAAATGAGCTTCAAAATGAAATGATTAATATATTAGATCAAGAAGAATGGCTTTGGAAAATGAAGAGTAGGACAAAATGGTTAGTGGAAGGGGAAAGAAACACCTCCTATTTTCACAAAAGTGTCATTATTAGTAGACATGCTAATAGAATCCTCACTTTGAGAAATAATAATGGGGAGGAGCTTCATGAGCCTGCACAAATTGTTAATCACATCACTACATTCTTTCGTGACCTATATACCTCGGACTTTGTTTATGCCAATAATAATCACTCCTTGTCTAATCAGGATATCAAAGTTAGAATGAGACCGGATGGAGATGAGATTTAAAGTGCCCTTGTTGGTATGAAACCCCTCAAGGCCTCGGGCCCTGATGGTTTCCATCCTATATTTTTCCAAGCAAAGTGGAGTGTGGTGGGTGTGGAGGTGTGTAAGAATCTTGGGAAATGGTTTGAGGAAAAAAGAGTCCCGGAAACCCTTTGTCAAGCCCTAATTTGTTTAATACTTAAACAACCTTGTCCTGACGTTGTCAAACATCTGAGACCTATCAGTTTGTGTATACGATCTATAAGTTGGTTACTAAAATCATGGTAAACAGACTCAAACCCCTAATTCCTAACAGGATTTCACATAATCAAAATAGTTTTATAAAAGGGAGAGGACCGGAGGTGAACATGGTTGTGGCAGCTGAAATTTTACACTCTATGCATAAGAAAAAAGGGAAATGGGGTTGGTTTGCGTTAAAAGTTGATCTTGAAAAGGCTTATGATAGGATGAAATGGCAATTTATTAAAAAGTGGCTTGGGTCTTATAACTTGGATGAGGGGTCTGTCTCTTTGATTATGAGTTGTGTCTCTCAAGCCTCCTCTTCTATCCTTATCAATGGTAAGAAATCGGACCCTTTTATGCATTCCCGGGGGATCCGTCAAGGAGATCCTATGTCACCTTATATTTTTAACTTGTGTCTAGAGTACCTTACCACCTTGATTAACACAACTTGTGAGACAAAACAATGGACTCCGATCCATTTTGGGTGGGTAGGAAAAGAGTGCCTATATCACATTTGCTATTTGCTGATGATCTTCTCCTGTTTGGCAGAGTTGACGAAAAAACAGCGTTTAAGGTTAGAGAAATCCTTGACACATTTTGTGGAGAGTCGGGCCAAATAATTAATGAGGAAAAGAGTCAGCTAATTTTCTCCCCCAATACCCCAAATGACACAAAAGAGTTGTTCCAAGAGACGATTAGTGTAAAAGAAAATGAGAATCTGGGAACGTATCTTGGGATGCCCATTTCACATAAGAGACCTAGGAAGAGTGAAGTACAATTCATTGTCGAGAAAGTGAGGAAAAAACTTGCAAGTTGGAAGTCAAATTTTCTGTCTAGAGCAGGAAGGTTAGTGCTAATTCAGTCTACGTTGAATACCATTCCGAATTATTATATGCAAGCAAATTTTCTTCCTATAGCTACTCTTAATTACCTTGATCGGATATGCAATAATTTTTTGTGGGGTATAGTACAAGGAAAATCAAAGTTACATCTTGTGGCCAAGGAGGTGTCCTTTTCTCCTAAAGCTTTGGGGGGGCTTGGGATTAGAAGTCATAGGAGTTTAAACACAATTCTTATGTCAAAGCTCGGATGGAAAATGTGTCACGGAAACCCCAACCTTTCCCAACAATGTATTCAATCTAAGTATGTTCATGAGTCCTATATTACAAAGTTCACAAAAGGGTCACACGTTTGGCAAGATATTGGGAGGGGATAGGATTTACTCTCTCATCATTGTACTTGGGTCCTTGGGAACGGGAAAGATACTTTGTTTTGGGAGGATAATTGGCTTGGCTCAAGTACTTTGAAGTCTTAGATGTATGGCCCTTTAAATAAAAATGAAGATGGACTCACTGTTAGCCAATGTCGGGATTTAAATAGATGGAACTTTGAGAACCTTTCCTTCCAGCTCCCGGGGGAGATAACAGAAAAGATTGCAGGTCTGGTGTGGGTAGAGTCACAGGAGCCTGATTACCCTTGTTCTTCGTTTGTAAGTGACAACCAATTCTCATTAAAAAATGCTTACTTGGCCTTGTTTGACTATTCCAAAACCGAGCATTTGAATGTTTGGAGGAACCCTTTAGATTCTTTCTATGGTTATTGTGGAAGGATAGATTGCCAACAAACAAACTGTTGTGGATTAGAAACTTCCTCGACTTGCCCCATGTGTAATAGGCAAGATGAGTCCTCGTATCATGTAATCAAAGACTGCAACCATGCTAATGTATGGGCGTGTGCTGCCCCTCCCCTTGTGTGGAAGGACAATGATCAGGAGTGGCTAAGGGAGAATGTCATGTGTTATAAAATAAGTCAAAACATTGGTTGGGCTACTTTATTCCCTTTCATTTGCTATGAAATCTGGCAAAACCGTAAGTATGTTTTTGAAAAACAAAACATTCCACAACCGGAGCTCACCCTTAGAAAAGCTATGTATGCAGCTCGTGATTTCCTTACCTCTTATAAAACTGTTAATATGGAACCAATACAACCTGAACACCGCATTTTCAGAGATTCTACTTGTTTCTACATTCATGTTGATGCGTCTTTTCTTGGCAAGAATTCTTTAACGGGTATTGCAGGAGTGTTACGCAATCACAAAGGAGAGTGGCTGGGGGGATTTCAAAAAACCATCTATGCTAAAGATGTCCTAATGGCTGAACTCTTAGCTATTCTGGAAGGACTACGTTTTGCGCATAAGGAATATCTCAATAACATCACCATTATTTCCGACAACAAACAAGCAATTGCTTTGATGAGCAGGGACTATATTGCTCGTGATTTTTATTGTCATGTCTTAATTGAATGCAGGGAGTGGCAAAAGAGGTTTCAAACTTTCCAGTTCGTATTCGAGAGGGGGGAGCAGAATAGGGTGGCAGATGAATTGGCTAAAGATTGTAGGAAGAATGTTTGTATGCTTAATGAAACTAGAAACATCCCTTTTATTCCTAGTTTTTGTGAAACGTTTGTGGAACTTGATTGTATGAGGTTATTTCATGGCCAGGACTGATTTATGAATTATGACTAATGCATTACCCTTTTTCACCGAAAAAAAAAGACTTGTTTTGGCGTCCAAAACAAAGGACACGTGGATGGATATGGTGGCTCCGTCAAGCCTAAGGACACTATGGGAGCTCTATCAAGTCGAGCGGAACTACTAATGAAGTTGAAACAATCCGAGAAGACTAGTAAATATATATTGGAGCGGATACAAGTTATAGAGAGCCAAAATAGAATGCTTACCACACGTTTGAGTGATTTTGAGGTAAAGGTTGAAGGAAAATTGCAAAACTTCTATGATTCTTTCAATGGTTAGTAAGGTAAACTTCTATTTTAAAGGGGAGAATCTACAATCTTCTTGGGTTCATTATTTCACTGCACAACAAAAAGTAACATGCAATTCTTAGAGAAAAAAATAAAAGTTTTTAGACACAGAGAATAATAAAATTAATATAGAGACATGCGTCATTTGTAATTTATGGCCACTGTTGTAAGATGTTGTACCTTATATAGGCGCGGTCGTGCTGATTTGCTGATAGCCTGAGGACTGAGGAGATTAGGAGTTGGTCAGTAGCATTAACAACCAAAGGAGATGACTGGATCTTTGCCGAAAAATCTTCTTGGACTGGTGGTGGCATTCACATGTTTATAAGTTGGGATTGAACACATCTGATTGATTCATTTTATTGCCTTAAGGTCTGGTTTGGAACTCTTAGTGCCCAACAATCAACTAATTTGGGATAATGTCTGAATTTTGGTGAATATGAGTCTTATTTGATGTTTGGAGTAGAGAAGCTGCTACTGTTCATATATTTTACTCCATATATTGTACTATACAGTGTGTTTATTAGTTGGGTTCAAGCATTTTCAATGTGTCAAATTATGATAGTTTGATCAATTTTAAGACATTGCTATTGACATATGTTTTCACTCTTATTGTTGTTATAGATCAGAGAAACCAAATTTGTTTCTATTAGCAAGTATGTATATGATTAAATTGTGACGGGTTATGTTGTTTTTGCGACAGGCTTTTGTCCGGTCATGGTTGCATTTTTACGACGGGTTTTTGTTCCATCATAATTGGCCTTCCGCGACGGTCTTTAGTCCCGTCATAATTGGTCTTTCGCGATGGGATTTTGTCCCGTCGTAATTGACTTTTGGCGATGGGATTTAGTTCCCATTGTAATTGGCTTTTGGGACGGGTTCACGACGGGAAAAACCAACTAGAACAGCTCCCTTCTAGGACGGATTCGCGACAGGGAATCTCCTTGTTATAAGTCTTTTATGATGGGATTTCCCGTCGTTAATAAGTCCTTTTCTACTAGTGATGCATGACATGACTATGATGAAATGCACCAAGGAGAGCCACATTCGCGTAGAGAATCTTCTCCATGATAGGTGGATCATCTAATTAACTCTATCGTTGAAGACATAGGCAGTTATTGTCTGCTCCAGCTAAAACCAAGTGCCCGCTCTAGATAAAGCGAAGCGCCCGCTCCAGCTAAAGCGAAGCGCCCGCTCCAACTAAAGCAAAGTGCTTGATCAATCAATCAATATCTTGCGCTTAGGAAACTAACCCTAAATGAGAGTACGGAGAGAGAAACTCTTCCTTCTCACTAAAAGTGCGAAAATATCATTTTTTTTGGATTTCAATCTTAGTAATAGCTGAACCAATGGCAAAGGATTCAAAGATAGGAAATGGTGGTAAAAAGAAGAAGAACAATCCTAAGCAATCTACCTCACAGAAACAAAAATTGAAAATGATACGTAAACCCCAACTAGGAGATGCGAGGAAAATGAATAGTGTTAATGATGTTCAAGACCTTCCAGCTTTGAGTTGGACATCTGAGGAGGATGAAACTGAATCTCATGAGTCTCTTGCTATGGACTTGTTGAATCAGGACAACGCGAACTTTGAAGCTGCTAGAACTCGATTAGCTGACTGGATTACATCTGTTAGAACCCTGTTGAGACAATCCGGACCATCGCAAGTTAATCCTTCTCTTTCATCCAATGCAACAATTGTACATCAATCTAGCTAATGATTAGAGTAAATCGTTATTTGGACACGTTATAGAGGAGGGTTTAGATTTGACTCATTCTGTTGGTAATTTGAATACTACAAGAGATGATTTGGTGAAAATCACAACTAAGGATGTTACTCCTGAAATTAAATACTAGCAATCTGCAATTGTTTGTTATATATTAGGGGTTAAACCTCCATTTCGCATCATCGATGGATTTATACGTAGAGTTTGGGGAAATTTTGGAGTAGAAAAGGTTGCAATGATGAATAATGGAGTTTTTGATGTTAGATTTCGTAACATGTATGATAAGATGAGAGCTATAATTGCTGGACCTATACTATATGACAGAAAACCTGTGATTATGAAGAATTGGACCCCAGACATGGATCTTTTAAATGTCGATATGAAGGTGGTGCCAACTTGGATTCGGTTGCGATGTTTACCTTTGAAATCTTGGGGATAATCTACCCTAAATTAAATGGCGAGCAAGATTAGTAAACCTATTTGAACAGACAAGGCTAGTGCACAGAAGGATATATTGGAGTATGCAAGGATTTTAGTTGAAGTAAATGTTGATCAAGTGTTTTCCAATGAAATTTCATTTCTTAATGAAAAGGGTATCATAATGACTCAAGCAGTTCATTATGAATGTAAGCCCATTTATGTGATGATTGCAAGGGGATAGGCCATACAGTGGATGAATGCAGGAAGAAAAGATTTAAAGTGGCTAAGAGTAAGATAAAGCCTAAACTGATATGGGTTCCTAAGATAGTTACGTTCCTGATGCTAGAGCTAGCAAGGGGAATAGAGTGGAGGTTCCTGCTGGCGTGTAATACCCCAAAATTTTAACCTTGTTTTATAATTACTAATTATGTTTATTAGCTTAATTGTGTCCTAAACTTTTTCGTAATCATCACAGTTATTTTCTAAAATATATTTACTTTAATTATTTCAAAAGTAATGTTTATTATCGCAATAGTTTACTTATAATAATATAGTATATAGTTTTATTATTTTCCTAAAAATGTAAAATCAACATGGCAACATATTTCATCTTCTTACTCAAGCTCCATCTCCTTGCTCCCCAAGCATTCTAGAAGATCTTGATCCCCAAATATTCTTTACCATTAAGCCTCCAATTTCTTAATGAAGTTTTCCTTTCCTAAAATTTCTATAAATAGTGGGTTAATTTCACAATTTCTCACCCACTTGAAAATTACAAACTATAACCACAACCTCCATTAATACCACCAAATAAAAATCTGAATTTCCATTGATGTGCCGTCTTCTTGCTGAGTACCCATGAATAGCCCTAGCCCCAAATACCCACTCACTTTCTCCTTTGATTTTATGCTGCCGTACTGTTTTTCCCTAATATCTTATTCTTACAGTCAGAATTTGCCTATACTTTCTTCATGAAAGTAGTAGATCTCGAAAAGTTATTGAATTTAGACACAAAAATCACTCAATTCGGAGTTCGGAGCGAGGAGTTAGACCCTCCGAAAGGTTTCTGTTATTGCTGCCAAATATTATACGCTCCTCCTGTTTCTTTGTTGAAATTCTGATTCAGAAAACCCCAAGTCTATTTATTTGGTTATGAAAGCTATGATTTTATAGTGGTTGTGAATGATCATTCTTGGAGGTTAAGGAATTTCGATACTTAAGAAGTAAAGGAAAGGAATTAGCGTCTAAGGTAACATTTATGTCTAGCACTGTATGTGATTGCTCGTATATATAATGTTTAACGTTTTATGTCCAATGAATATGTGTATGACCGTATGTATATGTATTTATGACTATGTGATACTAATCATGTTATGCTATGCTATAAAGTGTGATGTATATAATATCATGAATGTTATATGTGAATTATAAAAGTGATGTGTATCCTATGTATAATATTTATGATTTATGCATGGGTGTTGTTCGGGAATATGAATATATGCAAGTTTTATCAAGTGTGAATGATTCTACTAGCTTGGAATTATGAACTGAACTGGTAAATGGGCAAGTGACAAGTGGAGGAATTCAATTTACGATGTACGAAAAGGACCAAAGTGGTCGAATGTTAATGTTAATATTCTGTCCAAAACCTGTACTTGCCAATGAACTAAGCTCACGTAAATGGTCCTTGCCGGTACACCATTCAATGTTATGTTTTCTGACACTATTTCCGAACAATTACCAAATTGATGTAATATGTGCTTATGTGTGAAAAATGTTTACGAACTAAAACCGTTTTTACGGGCTAGAGTAAAGTTACTGAGTTTTTCCACTCATTTTAGGTTACTTTTCTGTGTTTTCCTTGTTTTTTTTTTCTATTTTATGTAATTATTCAAGTATCATGAAGATAGCTCAAGTTCAGTTATGACATGGATGCTCTGGATGGACTGTGTTGAAGTAACTCTATATAATTTGGGATTTTTTATCATATTATGTATTATGAGTAATCATTACTATTCTAGTTGAGAGTTTGTATAATTTAGAGACCACTTTAAGGCTATTATTTTGTTTGTGGGCCCATAACCCACGGCTTAAATTCCTTTTCCGCTACCGATTATGAGTAGTTTAGGTTATGAATTTTCGGGGCTTTACATGGGGTCAGGATGGTTGGTTCAAGTACGCTTGCTCCTGTTGCTGAAGTGGTAGAAGAACGAGAACTGGGAGAGGACGAAGTGATAGTGAATGAATATAGACTGTGATAGTAAGACTAGTTATAGAAGGCGAACAAGGTGGTGCAGAAGAGGTAGTACATGAAGTAAGGTCAAATCATGAGGAAGGGAGTAATGTTCCTTCTAATGGATAATTTGGGTTTTTGGAATACAAGAGGTTTTAATAGTCCTCATAAATATGGTGATGTTAAGTGGTTCTGAGATCACCATTTTATAGGATTGTTTAGCCTTCTTGAAACAAGGGTGAGGAGTAATAATTTCCCTAAGGTGTTTGCTCGTTTTTTGTGGTAGTTGGAGTATAGCTACAAACTATCATTATCATAAGGGTGGTAGAATATGGATGTTATGGCTGCCATCTAAGTTTATAGTGAGTAGTATTGAGTATTCTGCTCAATTTATTTATAGTGAAGTTGTTCAAATTAGTTCAGGTAGGAAGTGGTGAGTTACTATGGTTTATGGGTTTAATGAAGCCAGTGCTAGGATGCAGCTATGGGTTGATGTTCAGAGTAGGGGTGAAAGTTCGGTGTACGGTTTGGATTGGGCCTAATCCAATCCGATCCGAATAAAATTTGGATTTCAATTTTCCAATCCGAATCCAAACCAATTAGAGTTCGAATCCAATCCAATCCAATCCGAATTTTCAAATTTTAGATTGGATCCGATCCGAAAATCCGATTTTTTAAAACTATGTTTTTTTATGAAATAAATTAGGCGCGACAAGCCGACAACAACAACCCAATAGATTTACAATTTACAAATTCATAATTCATTACAAACCCCATAGACCATTAATAAACTAATAACAAACCCATATATACAATAATTCATTACAACAGAACATAACAGAATACATGAGGTTCAGTTCAACAACAAAGAATACAACAGGTTCAGTTCAACAACAAAGAATACAACAACAACACTTAAGCACTGGGCTTTTTTTTAAAAAAAAAAATCAGTTAAGCACTTAAGCCCAATCCAGAATACATAATACAAGGCATATTACTATTCGGTTATATTGGATTTTCGGAACCAATTACACTCAATCCAATCCGATCCGAAAATCCAATTTTTCAAAAAATCTCAATCCGAATCCAATTCGAACACAGTTTAAATCCGATCCGAATTACAAATTCGGATTGGATTTGATTGGATTTCGGTTTTTATCCAAATAACTTTCACCCCTAGTTCAGAGGTTGAGTAGTCATTTCATTGGAACTTGGGTTATGGGTGGAGATTACAATAATGTTTTGTAGTTGAACTAGAGGTGATCAAATGGTGGGCTAGACCGGACCGCACCTAAAAAAATTGCCTATTAGTCGGGCCGGGCCTAATTTAAGGACAAAAAATTGTGCACAAAGGCCGCTTTTTCGGGCCAAAAACAACGTGCCGCCAAAATCTGGCCGGGCCAAAATTTGGACTAAAAAGTCATTTTTAGGTCTTCCAAAATCCATCCCAAACCAAAAAATAAATCGGGCCGGGCCTTATTTCGGGCCCAAAAAATCTGCCTAAGCCCTGGCATTGTTTTGGGCCAGGCTCACTTTGATCAGGTATAAGTTAGATGAAATGATTGGTTCAGCAATCACTTTAAAGGAGGTTGTTGAATTTAAGCAATGTTTAAGAAGATGTCATCTCGAGGAGCAGACTACTACTGGGCCATTCTTTACTTGGTCAAATAAGCAGAATAGGGATGATAGGGTCTTTTCTAGAATTGATAGGGTGGTGGTTAATGAAAAATGGATGGATCTCTTTCATGATTTAGAGACTATGGTCTTTCTTGATAGCCTGTCTGATCATTGTCCATGTTTAATTAAAATTTCTAGTCACATTATCAATACACCTGAACCTTTTAGGCATGAAGTTTTTTTAGTAGAGTTGCAGGAAGTTTGCTAAAATGATGTTCAGGGTGTTCCTATGTTTAAAATTGTGTCAAAGATAAAGAAGCCGAAGAAATCTTTAAAGGAGTTGAATAAGGAGAAATTTGCTGATATTGAAAACAAGGCTGATGAGGCTTATAATTAAGAAGTTGTTACAGGTTCAGCAGCAGGTGCATCTTGAACCAAAGAAGTAGCAGTTGCATGCTTTAGAGGAGGAAGCTAGGAAGGAGTATGTGATCTGAAAAAAGCTACAATTAGTTTTTTGCAGCAAAAAGTGAAACAAAAATGGTTGAATAAAGGAGATTCAAATACTGGATATTTTCATGCTTGTCTCAAGCAAAAAAGATGCCAGAACAAGATCTGTAGAATCATGAATATAGCAGGAGATTGAAAGGAGGAGACTGCTGAAATTGAAGTAGCTTTTCATGATTTTTATAAGAACTTGCTTGTGACAGTGAAACCTGATACTCCTCATGTGAGTAGTTGTATTATTCAGGAAGGTGCAGTTCTGATTGATGAGCAACAGAGAGAGCTTTGTGGTCCTTTCACAGGGGAGGATGTTAAGGCTGGATTCTTTGACATTGAAGATACCAAAGCACTAGGGCCAACTTGTTACACAAGTTGTTTCTTCAAGAAGGCATGACAGTTTATTGGTGGCAAGATTATAAAAATCGCGATTTAAATTGTAAAATCGCACGATTCTAGGATCTAACTTAGGCTAAACGATTTGAATCGTTCATAGAATCGCAATTGAAGAAAATCGGATATAGAATCTTACAAAATCGGTAGAATCGGTAAAATCGCGATTTATTATTGATTTTAACGTTTCTGCATTTACCCCTTCTATTGATATCTATTGCTGGATATTAAAATAAATGGGCCAGGCCCATAAGATCTCATTTATTTCAAGCCCTAGCTGCCACATTTTCACCCTAACATCTCGCACGCACGTAAAGATTTCTCTATCTGCTTCGGTTCTTCTTGGTGCAATATGCTTATCGAATCATTTCATTTTGCTTTTGATTTATAGAAACATGTATTTTCTATACCTCTTTTATTCCCTTGATGGCATCATTTCTCATCTCATATGATTATCATTAGGGCTAAAATTGAATGTTGTCCATTGGAAAAAGAGGTAAACAATTTACATATTTTATCATGGGATCTTATTCCCGCAAAATTCGTAGAATCTTACGATTTTACGATTCGATTTTACAATCTGATTCTGAGAGACCCTTCCGATTTAAAGTAGAATCGCGATTAAGACAACCTTGATTTGTGGTGATCTTATAGAAGCATTGCTTGATTCCTTTCACTCTGGTAAGTTGCTAAAACAAGTTAATGCCACTATAATGTGTCCTATTCCTAAAATTGAGCAACCTACTGATGTGTCTCAATTTCGTCCAATTGATTGCTGTAATGTGATTTACAAAGCTAATTCTAAAATGCTTTGTAGTAGATTAAAGGTAGTTTTGCCTAGTATTATAGATCAAGTGCAAAGTGCCTTTGTTGATAATAGAGTAATCTTGCATAACATATTTATTTGCCAAGATATGTAAGAGGAAGCTTTACCCTGCAAGATGTACTCGAAAAGTAGATTTGAAGAATGTTTATGACTCCTTATACTGGGAGTTTATAATTAAGAGATTCGCTGATTGGTTTAAAGTTCCCTCATAAATTTGTTGGAGTGCATTACTACTACTTCATATTCTTTGAGTTGCTTCTTTCAAGGGAAGAGAGGGATCAGACAGGGAGATCCAATTTCTCCTTTGATTTTTGTGCTAGCCATGGATTATTTTTCCAGACTAATGAAGAAGATGAGTAAAAGGGAGGAGTTTTAATTTCATCATTGGTGTGAGCAACTGAAACTGCACCATCTTATTTTTGTTGATGACTTAATGCTGTTTAGTAAAGGTGATATTCATTCAGTGGTGTTGCTTGTTAAAACCCTTAAAGCAATGAGTGCTTATTCAAACAATGAGTGGCTATCAGGAACCAAGCGATACTCTACTAAAGAAGGTTATAAGTAGTTAAAGGCACACAGGAAAAGGTTCCTTATGGCACTATTGGGTGTGAAATTACACTAATATTCCTAAAAATTCCTTCATAGCTTGGTTAGTTGCTCTTGGTAAACTGAGAACAAGAGTTATACTAGCCAGAGTTGGTATTTGTCAGAATGCAGCATGCTTATTGTGTAGTTTAGGGGAGGATTTTTGTCAGCACCTTTTTTTTAAGTGTCCATGCAGTGCTAGAGTTTCTAGCACTATTATGAGGTGGATTGGTGTTAACACTTCTGATCAGGAAAACCTCTACTGGAAGAATTAGGGGAGAAAATTTCAAAGTAAAAAAAAGCAGAAAGTGTGTTATACAGTTATTGTTGCTCTAGTTTACCACTTATGGAACACCAGAAATCATGCTTGGAATGATGCAATGCTGCATCTAGGAGTCATCAGTAAGAACATTCAACTTAATGTTTATGAGAGGCTTAAGAGTTTTGTTGACCTAAAATGGAATGAAGATGAAAATATATGTAAGGTTGTTTGCTTTGATCAGCAGTATGTAGTTTGTTTTGTTTGCTTAGTTGTTGTTGTAGTGGTGTGATGTATTACAACAGTTGATGATGTAAATTGGCGGCTTCTTATTGCTTTGGTAATATACTTATATTTTACCCAAAAAAGGCGCTTGATCAACCATAAATGTACGATTTGAATATACAGTCACATGTCGTCCTTAATAAGCTTATTGGATAGAAATATAGAAAAGGAAAAATTGACAATAATAATCCTAAGTAACTATCCTCAACCTCGTATAAGTTATTTCAAAATAATACTAATTAACTAAGGAATTAATCTTTCAAAATGCAATAAGATGACTTATACACTGATTAGACAAGTAAAACTGAACCATCAACAACTATAATCCAAGATATAAATGGTCTTCTTAAAATAATCCTAATTTTTATTTAATTAGGACTATTCCAAGTATTAACCTACCCAATCTGAAACAATTTCATATTTTGTTAATATATTAAGCATGTAAGTAATGATTACAAGTCGTTTTTAATTGGGCATTTTCCCCCTATACCCTTTTTCTTTCCTTCCCCATTACCAACTAAAAAAACTAATATGCTTACAAGTAATGGTAAATTAGTTTCTCTATTACGATTGCAGGCAAAGTGTAGAATATTTGGAATGCTTTGATATTTGCTAAATCACAATATTCACAATTTATATATTTAATAATATTTTAGTAAACATATTTTAGTTTGATAACTCAAAATATATAATGATCATACTAATTGCAAAGCTATTTGGATAAAATATTTTTTTATTGTATCAATAAAAATATGGTAAGAGTGTGGAGTTCAAGAAAATTGTCATATACAACAAGAGTTCAACTTATAAACTTTGTTTTACTTAGGCTCCATATGTATTGGGCTCAAGTATTCATACTCCCAAATAAAGTGTTACAAGAAATAAGCAAAATTTGCAGATATTTCCTTTGGAGTGGACAATATCATTGTCAGAAACCTGGTGCAATAGCTTGGGTGAAATTATGTTGTCCAAAGTCAGCGGGAGGACTTGGCTTTTGAAATGTTGAACTTTGGAACATTGCATTTATTGGAAAATATGTATGGGCTGTGTCCACTAAGCAGGATAGTGTATGGCTTAGATGAATAAGCTCAGTATATCTGAAAGAAGTAGTGTGGTGGAATTATATGCCTAATTCAAGCACTAGTTGGTACTGTAAGAAGGTTTGTGATGTTAAAGAAAAACTGAAGATGGTGTTCCCACAGGCTGAGTTATGTAACATGAGTACCTACTTAGTTCAATCAGTTTATGATAACCGAATGGTGTGCAAGCTGGTGTTACAAGGGATAAGGTGGTATGGAATAGGTTGGGGCCGGGATTCCTAAACACATGTTCATAACTTGGTTAGCAGTACAAGACAAACTACAGACAACAGAAAAATTAGCTCATTATGGGATCAGTGCAAGTGATCAATGTTTGATCTATGCGTGCTAACTCTACTGAAAGTCATCAACATTTGTTCTTCACATGCATATTTAGTGCTCGGTGTTTGAGATTCATCAAAAGTTGGATTAATTTAAGAAACACAACTATAGACATGCAACAATTGATCAGAGCAGTTCAACACATCAGAAGATCAAAATTTCTGAAGAATGTTATACTAGCCAGCTTGAATGCTCTTGTGTATGTTATATGGCAGGGAAGGAATTATGTGTATTGGAATCAATGTGCACCTAGTATTGATGTTAGTGTTAAGCAAATTAAGAATATCATTAGAGCTAGAATGCAATTTGTCATGCCTAAGACAATATCTAGAAAAGACTAAAATTGGTTTACTAGGTTGTAACTAATGAGTATTGTGCTCTAGTTGCCTGAAGTGGTTGTTTACTATCCTAAAGGTTAAAGGGAGTCCAACCTAGTTGGTTTGTCTTCCTTTAGGATGGTTTAGGTTGTAAAAGTGTTGTTTTATTAATCTACTTAATTACTTAGCGGGGAAAGAAATATGGTACATGCTAAGAAAATATGGTACAAAATGTCACATCATAAACTTTTTGATATATAGTGATGGGATAACAATATCATAAGATGGCTAAAAAAACTCTTAAACTTGCTTTTCTAGGACATATGTAAAATTATACGTATTTTAGGTGCACTCCTCTAAAGTTTAAAGAGCCTTTCCCAGCGGAGGTTGGATTGGCGTCTCATCATGAGAGGCCAAAATGGCCTCTCATAGGGGCATTTTTGACATTTCGTGCAAAAAGACAAAAAACCGACCCTGATCTTTAGTACCAACTTATACCAAAGTTCAGTAAAATTGGCACCAATACCAAAATAACTTTTACTTTAGTACCCAAGTGTAAGTGAACTTTGGTATCAACTTTAAGTTTTGGTACTAGTTATACTTACTTTGGTATCAACTTTGAGCTTTGGTACTAGTATTACCAAAGTAACTCTTACTTTGGTACCTCCAAATAACAAAATTTTGGCCTCTCGAGCTTTGGTACCAGAGGTACCAAATTAACTCTTACTTTGGTACCTCCAGATACCAAAATGAGAGGCCATTTTGTCCTCTCATGATGAGACGCCAACACTTCTCTTCCCAGCGTGACTCCTTTCAATTTTGTCCACTTCCACTTTCCATGAGAATTAAATATGACTACTCCGAGTAAAAAATGAAGGGCTTATGTAAAACCTATAAATTTTTTCAGTAAAAAAAATTTCGCTTTTAAATTAAAATTTAGTCATTCATGTTATGAACATTTTTTATTTGAAGAATTATGTTATCTTACTATCTAGCTGTGCCTTTTATTAAACCTTGTAGATTCATATAATGTTTTTTTAAAAGAAAATTGCACAACCGTGTATAATGACTGCGAGATAAGAAAAACCTCATTTTTTAAAATAAAAAACCCTTAAAATAGTGAGATTATTATATTAAGAAATATTTTAATTTATGTTATTTCCAATAAAATGGAGAAGTTTTATTACCCTAAATTCATTGTTATTAAAATCTCGATCCGGATCTTACGATCCTGCGATTCTACTATCCGGAAGGACATCACCAATCCCGATCCTACGTAGGATCTTAATTTTGTACGATCTTTCAATCCTACCCAACCACAAAAAATCACATGGTAGGATCTTAATACGATCCTACGACTCTACGATCCAATCCTATCGTAAAAAAAATCATAAAGTAATTTCGCATATT
This sequence comes from Beta corolliflora, assembly GCA_947648045.1. Taxonomy (NCBI): domain Eukaryota; kingdom Viridiplantae; phylum Streptophyta; class Magnoliopsida; order Caryophyllales; family Amaranthaceae; genus Beta; species Beta corolliflora. Next base: position 149,574 of record CANSZD010000929.1, on the reverse strand, counting down.
ATATTTCTCCTATTAGATTTTGGTTGCAAGTTACTTCAATCTTATAATATTGAAAAATTATCACTATTTTGCGAATGAAATAAGTCATTATTAATATGTGTAAATTTTTAACAAGAGGTTCTAACCATATTCTAGCATAATTATCTCTATTTTCCTGATTGTAGTATCTTACGACCCTACGATACGATCCCACCTATTCGATCCTAACAACCCCTACGATTCAAACTAGGATCTCGATCCTGATAACATTGCCTACATTCGTGGAATACTTATAAAACTTATTAGACTGTATTATCAATAAGATATATATTTTTTCTTGATCATCTTGTTAACCACCTTTTCCAAAAAAAGATTGATGACTATCTACCTTCCTAAAGATAAGTCATGGTCCATGAGGTACGAGTACCAATTTGTACTCTTTGTCCACAGATTGCTAATTTGTCTTTTCAATACCTCTTTCTTCAGAACCAAGCAAGATTTGTCTTATCGGTAAAGGTTTAGCCTCATGATTTCAATGTCATGGGGATCTAATCTCATTAGGGGGTCTTTGGGGGTGAGGTTTAATTTCCCTTACCATCCCCCCTCCCTCCCAAGGAGTCTGACCTACAAACCTACGAAATATCAGTTTAGTATGATCCTTCATATTACATATCTAACAAAATACTTCTTTATTTAGAATATCATAACTATTAGTACTTTTCACTTTTCAGCTAACTATTGAGATCATTTTGACAAACAGACGTCAGAGCCTTCACTTTATCTTATTTTGTTATGTGATAGTGTGATACTATTTTGTCAAAGGACGCATGAGCCATTTGACAAGTTGTCATTTAACTTCTATTTAAACAAAAGATCATCATGCTATGAATCATGCAACGAAAGCATGAGGAGTTAATTTAAAGGGTTTTTTTGTCAGAAAGGACCTAATAAAATACAAGTTTTGTAGGGAAGGATCTAATAATTTTTTTTTCTAAAATGACCTACTAAAATACTTTCGATTGTTAACAAGAACCAGTTTATGAATTTCAGGCCAAAATTACCATATTCCGGCGTTGACTTTTAGCCATTGGGACACCACAACTACATTTGACAGGAATTTTATTGCTTGAAGATGATTTCGTAGACATTTTCCTTCAATTTCTGGAAAAAAATTAGAGTTTTTTGGCCTGAAATTCATAATCTGATTCCCATTAACAATCGGAAGTATTTTAATAGGTCCTATTAGACAAAAAAAAAATTATTAGGTCCTTCCCTACAAAACCTGTATTGTATTAGGTCCTTTCTGACAAAAAACCCTAATTTAAAATATTCGGCGGCCATTTACTTTTTCCACTCTCAGAGACGGTTTGATCATAAATGGCATCCAACAAAAAGGCGATTTCTTCGTCACTTTCCTTGCATTTCTTAAAAAGTTAAATGGCAACTGGTTGCGTACTTTTGGAGAAAGTACTAAATATGCTATGCGACAATCCATTAATCATAACCTACGCGACTTTTCGAGTGAAAGAGTAAAAAAAATTAGGACGAACTGGTTGCATACTTTTTTTTCAGAAGCAAAAAGTAAGGTATATTGCAACAAAACACATGCCAATGTACAACTCAAGCAGACTAAGCCATAAACTTAGCTGTAGACCAATAGAGGCCAAGGCTCAAAAACCTCACAAGCTAATTACAACTTGTCAAACCACCTATGATCACTAGGACTCATCTTCCTATGCACTTGTATAATTCTATTCTTTACAATATACTGAATATGATTAACAGTATTTTTAATAGAAGGGACCTTGCCATTCCAAAGCGCATCATTCCTGGCCCTCCACACTTGATACACAAGCGCAGCAAGAGCAGCCAGAATAACTTTCTTCCTGAATCCTCCAGCTTTGCAGCTTCTCAGAGTCCAAGTCATCAACTGATAAAGGTTGTTGCCATACCTTTTAATGCCTAACCAGTGCTGAAGCTGATCAGAGCATCTCAAGCTAAAGGTACACTCAAAGAACAAGTGTAGGTGTGTTTCAACAGCAGCCCCACAAATACAACAGTCCATACAATCAGTAACACCAATGTGAGCTAATCTCTCCTTTGTGAGAAGTCTTTGCTTTAAAGCAAGCCATAGAGTGAATCTGTGCTTAGGGATAGACAATCAGTTCCAAATGCCCTTACTGTATCTCGACTGGTTGTCAGTAGGCAAGAGGATCTTATATAATTTAGCAATGCTAAACTCATTAGGGCCAATTTGTGAGAGTTGTGGCCATAATTGATCGTTCACTTTACATATGCATTTCTAGTCCCAACTTACACTACTAGGAGGATGATATGCACGCTGGAACGTGGGAATTTGAGGTCTCATGAACGACCACTCAATCCTTCCATCTTGCCTCTTTGATGTATACAGAGTGAACCCACTTGACCCAAAGGTTATCTTTCTTGTGAGAAATGGCCCAAACATGCTTTGACACAGCAGACTGATTCCATAAAAGAATGTTCCTGATACCAAGACCTCCACTAGATTTAGAACTGCAAACAGAGTCCCAAGCAACATTATCAGGACTGTTGCTATCATAAGAACCATGCCAGAGAAAGTTTCTACAAATACCATTAATCTTGTGCATAATAGATTTAGGGAGAATAAAAATATGTGTCCAATACACACAGATAGCCATGAGCACTGAGTTGTCAAGCTGTAATTTTCCACTATAAGAAAGGTTCCTGCTGCTCCAAATCTTCACCCTAGTGCTCACAAGCGCTTCACACTCAGCAGCATTTAGTTTCCTAGTGCTCATAGGAACACCAAGGTATTAAAAAGGAAGAATACCAATCTTGAAGCCTGAAATTTGCTAAATTTTGTTGATATCAGTCTGAGACAACCCAGTGAGGAACATTTCTGACTTCTCAGGGCTCACATTAAGAGCAGTTGTCTCAGAGAAGAGCTTGAGGACACTCATTAGCATACAGATAGAATTGTAGTCACCTTTGGAGAAGAGAAGCAAATCATCTGCAAAAACCAAATGATTAAGCTTAAGGTGCTTGCATCTTGAATGAAATTTGAAGCTAGGGAGAGTGCTGACTTTTGAAAAAATCCTTGAACTATACTCCATATAAAGAGTGAAAAGCAAAGGAGAAATAGGGTCCCCTTGCCTCAAACCCCTCTTAGACTGAATAATCTCACTACGACTGCCATTGATCATCAGAGTATAAGATGGAGTAGTCACACAATTCATAACTAATCTCACAAAAGAGGCAGGGAAATGTAGAGCCACGAGCATATCTTCAATAAACTATCATTCAACAATGTCATAAGCCTTCTTGATGTCAAGTTTCATGAGGCAACAAGCTTGTTTCTGAGAAGGTGTATACATCTTGACCAGATCTTGACATAAAAAAACTATGCATAATATTTCTTTCAGTGATGAATGCTCCTTGAGTAGGACTAATCACCTCAGGCAAGACAGCATTGAGCTTAGCACAAATGAGTTTAGTCAAGCATTTATAGATTGTGGAGCAGCAAGCAATTGGCTTGAACTCACTCATAGAATTTGGGATCTTCACCTTAGGAACCAAGGTGATAGTAGTAATATTCAGCTCTTTCACCATGAGACCAGTCCTCAGCACATCCAATATAGCCTGAGCAATATCCACCCTAACAATATCCCATGCGGCCTTAAAGAAGGCACTATTGTAGCCATCTAGGCCAGGGCCTTATTATTGGGAATAATAGAAAACATCATTTTCTTGATATCATCCATAGTGAAATAAAAAACAAGGATGTAACAATGATCAATAGATAAGGTTGGGCCATACTGTATGATATCTGGAAGGATAGAAGATCTGCCAGACATACACTCACCAAGAAGCTTATGATAGAATTCCATAAAAGCAAGAGCAATAGCATCTGGAGTGTCCACCCATCTACCATTCAGATTCTGAATAGCTTTAATAATGTTCTTCTTTTGTCTTCCTTTGATGCTGCTAAAGAAAACTTGAGATTTTTCATCACCTTCCTTGAGCCAATGTAACTTTGCTTTTTGCTGTAAAGCAGTATGATAGTCTCTCCAGGCACCTTGATAGGCTTCTTGAGCATTATTTTCTATCTGACCAATGTTAGGATCATCAGGATTAGAATGTAAATGCTATTGAACAGCAAGTAGCCTAACTTTTGCATCCTGTTTAGCCTTCTTAAGAGCATCTTGACCTTTACTATCAAGAGCTTTAAGATCAGTCTTAAGAAGTTTCAACTTCCTTAAAACCTGGAACGTAGGAACCCCATAAACAGATCTCCTCCAGCCTTCCCTCACTACTTCTGAAATATTATCATTAAGGCACCAATGATTAAAAAATCTAAAAGGCTTTTTACCACGATTAAGAAAACAAGTTTTGATGAGCATTAGATTGTGGTTAAACTCCCCATCTAGCATAAAGAATACTTCAGCATCAGGGAACTCAGCATTCCAGTCAGAGTTAGCCATAACACTGTCAATTTTAGACATAACCCTCTGATCTCCATCTTGCTTATTCATCCAAGTGTAGAACATGTATGTAGCCTTTACATCATCAAGATGACAGTAAGAAACACACCTTCTCATAATTGGTTGCATACTTACATTGTAGAAACTTTGTACTTTCTATTTATTTTAAAAAACTTGTGTTTATTAATAGGTTAATTAAAAGGTCTTCCATATACCTAGTGCAATAAGTGTAGTGTACATAGGGTTGTTTTTTACTTAGTTTTGGTAATTTTTAATATGTTTTAATTACCTTTTCAAATTATAAAGTAATTTTGGATGAATAAATTTCTAAAACAGTCACAAGTTACCTTTCTACATTATGAGTCATTATCTTCTTAAAGAGAAAATAAAAAATTTACATTAGGAAAAATTGTCAAGAATAAGCCAATCTTTGCGCAGTCTGTTAAAAATAAGTCAACCATTTGATTATCCTGGAATAAGCTGACTTTGATATCATTTAAATTTTTGATATGTCAAATGACTTGTAACCGATTTAACAAGTCAATTTTCTATTTTTGCAACTTTAACTTCTTTTTTTTCACTCTCTATCCTCTCTTCTTCTCCTTTCTCTGGTAGCCACCATCCCCAACCATGGCTACCACCTCTCTTCCCATCCAAAACCCACCACCACCAGGGCACCAAGCAAACCTCTCTTTCTCCCTCCCTACCAGCACCCAACACCCCATCCCCACCCCTCGCCTAACCCTCTCACCACTATCTCGTTGAACCCACTCACGGAGTAACGCCCACCCACCACAAAATCCTCTCACCACCACCCACTAATCTGAGTACCTCTTCCACGAAGAAGCCGTCCACTAGTGCAAATCCGATCACCTACCACCTCTCTCTCTCATTTAGGGTCTTTAGGTATTTATAGGATTATTAGGGTTGTTTATATAGATGATTTGGGGTTTTCTGGGTAGTGTTTTGTGGTAGTTTTTGAGGGTGTGGTGGTGTACGTGGTGGGAGGGGTGATTCGGGGAGGTGGTTAGGTTATTTTGGGGTTTGTGGGTGGAGTTTATGGTGGGTTAGTGGGTAGTTAAGTGGTTTAGGGGTTCGTGGTGGGTGGGGCGGCTTCGACGAGGTGGTTGTGGTGCTGGTTGGGCTGATTAGTGGTGTTGGTGGTGGTTGGGAGGTTTTGGCAGCAATAGTGATAGGGTGGTGGTGGTTGTGAGGCTTTGGGATGTTGGTTGGTGTTATGGGGAAGCGGAAGAAAGAGAGATTGGGTGGTGGTGGTGGGAAGTAAGAAGAGAGAGGAAAAAAGAAAGGAGGAAATTTTTTTTTTTTGTTAAAATACAATTAAATAAAAATTAATAAATCAACGAATGACAAAGTGACACGTGGATGTTAACCTGTAAAAGAGGTTAATAACTGGTCATGACTTGTTAAAAACAGTTAGCTGTTAAAGTTTAGCTTATTCCGGGATAATCAAATGGTTGACTTATTTTTAGTGGACGAGGCAAAGATTGGCTTATTTATGACAATTTTCCTTTACATTATACAGGGGTAACTTTTAAGCATTTTTAAGATCACTTATTATCACCGGCTTTAATTACGAATTTGGGTAGGTTAATTATTCATGAAATAGAAAGTTATTAATTGTAACAATATGTCCTCAAACAGAAACATAATAATAATATAGATATCCAAAAAAAGATAGATAGACGATAGCGAAAATATCGCCTGACGGATATGTCATTCTAAATGTTAAGGAAACTACATTGTTATAGAAGAGAATATCTAAAACCACAAGGAAAAAGCAAAACTCATCCAAAAAGAGGCAGGGAAACCTCCTGCAATCCCAACAAACATAAGATCAAAGTCTAACTCATAGTGACAAAACAATCCATCAAAAACATAGGTAAATCCAACCAAACTACTTAACACCTATGAGGCTAAAAGACCTCCTTATTCCATCGTAAAATTTATCCACTAAAACAAACACTAGAAATTTAAGGAGTCCTCCTATTCTCACTTCTCGTGCCCAAATAGTGATCAACTTGGCTTTTAAATCCATCTGCAAAATTATATAAACAACAATAATCCACAATCAGTGGGGAGTAACTAGCAGTTCTCCCAAACAACTAGAATCAAGATAGAATTAGCAATAAGCTATAATAATCAAGAAAAGTCATCACAAAAAATACGCAACACAATTCAATTAACAAATCTTATGAAAACTCTACACTTCTAACTCATAGTAGTTTCTACGCATGAAATTCTTAATTAAGCAAGAGTAATCACCAACATATTCTCATGATCACAGTTCTCCATAACAAAACAATAGAGTAGGATATAAAACAGTTTATGAGAAAAAGAGGAGAACACCAGTGGATTGCAACCCACTTCCTAAGGTTTGTCAGATCGCCAACATATTCTCATGTTCCCTAATGCATGTGTTTAAGAATGGTCAAACTCCCGATGCAGGATAGTACCCAACTTTGTACCTCCTGACCTCTAGGACTAAAACAATTAATGCAGGTAACACCCCTAGATCTCAACCTAGGTGGTTGACATATTCTTCACCGGGGACTATATCTATTACACAGGATATCTTACATCTCAAAAATAAATAAATAAATAATCCAAACTCAACTCAAAGTTTCTCCATCATCAACAACTATATATCAATAGGGATGCACACATGACCTTACACCTAAATCAGCAGAAAAACTAGGATTGCAACCCCGAGCAATTCATTTTGAAAGTAACATTTGATTTTGTAAAGCTTGTAAGATATTTGGGCATGATGACCAGAATTGTAGAAAGAAGAAGACTCAAGCATGGGTGCTTAGGAATGCTCAAGTTGTAAGACAGAGTATGGAAGTTCATAAGTTACAGGGTGTGCAGCCAGTAGTGCAGGCAGTTCATACACATAAGCAAGTGGATGCTGATGGTTTTCAGCTAGCTAGTAGGGTTGTAAGACCTCCTACAAGTACAGTAGCAAGAAGAGTGATGAGGAACTCCTTCAATGTGCTTAATGTTGATTATGATGAGAAGGAAACTGATTTGGTGGACAAGGTTAGAGATGATGAAGAAGGAGAGAGGAATCTCTCCTCTCCAAATGGATAAGATCTGTGTATGGAATGTCTGGGGGCTAAACAGTCCTAGAAAGCAGAGAGTTGTGAGAGATTTCATCAATCAACATTATGTGGGGTTGGTGGGCTTGCTGGAAATAAAGGTAAATACTGCAGCAATGGGTAGTCTTTATCAGGTGATGTTTCAAAATTGGTGTTTACTTCTAATTCTGCATTTCGTTCAGGTGGAAGAGTAATCATGGCTTGGAAACCAGACATGTTTACAGTTGATATAAGGGGGTGCAAGTCAATGGATACATTGTCATCTTACTCCTAAAAATTGAAGCTAGTGGCTTTAATTTCATATTTGTATATGCATTTAATGAAGGAAATAAAATAGATGAGTTATGGAAATAGTTGGGTGAATTAGCAAATAAAGTGGAGGGTCCTGGGATAGTGGGGGGTAGATTTTAATTGTGTGTTGCACAGTGATGAAATAATTAGTACTCAAGTAACAAGTTGGGATATGGAGCATATAAGATTATGTTTGCGTCAATGTGGTTTACATGATCTCAATAGCTCAGGGAATAGATTCACATGGAATAATTTACAGGAGGGTAATGCTAGCGTGTTTTCAAAACTTGACAGAGTGCTGGTTACTAAACAGTGGGAGGAGGTGTACCCTAATGCAGGGGCTGCTTCCCTCAATGAGGGGGAGTTTGATCACTCCTCTGCTCTCATTTCAGTGTATGAAGGGAGTGAGCACATCAAAAAGCCTTTCAAGTATTTTACAATGTGGAAGATCTCTTCTAGGTTTGAGGACTTGGTGAGGAGAAGTTGGAGTGAAGGAGTGGCGAGTAACAAATTGTATAAAGTTACTCAAAAGCTCAAAAGAGTGAAGAAGAATTAAAAGAGCTTAATAAGGCAGGATTTTTGGTATTCATGCAGATGTGGTGAAAGCTGAGGCAGCAATGGAACACATTCAGAACAGAATACATGAAGATCCTAGCAATAATGTGTTAGCAGATGAGGAGGTGAAAGTGGTTAAAGAGTATAAACATCAAGCACACTGCATACATGTCCTTCTTGAAGCAAAAGGAAAAGGTGGCATGGTTAAGAGAATGTGATGAAAATCCTACCTTGTTCCATCAAAGTATAAGACAAAGAAGATAAGTTAATAGTTATGTGTATGGTAATATACAACATGGCTGGTGAATTGCAAGATTCAAATGATGCGGTGAAGGAAGCTTTTTCGGAGTATTACAAATCACTCCTTGGTGAAAACTGATGCTCGTGTTAATCCAGCTAACAAAGAAGTTGTAAGAGAAGGTAATAATCTAACTCAGGAGCATAAAGATAGCTTGCTTTGTCCTTATACACCTGGTGAGGTAAAGAAAGCTATGTTTTCCATTTATGGTAATAGAGTACCTAGGCTTGATGGGTTTGGGAGCTTCTATTTTAAAGATACTTGGCACATAATTGGGGAGGAAATAACTAAAGCTGTTTCAGACTAATTTCAACGTGGAAAGATGTTAAAAGCATTAAACACCACTCTATTACTCTTATTCCTAAAAATGCTTGTCCTAAAAATGTGAGTGAATTTAGGCCCATATCCTGTTGCAATACCTTGTATAAATGCATCACTAAAATGATTTGCAATAGGTTAAGATTGGTGCTGCCATATGTGATTAAGGATACTCAAGGTGCTTTTGTGCATAGTAGACATATAGTTCACAATATTATGATAGTGCAAGATCTGGTACGCACTATAATAGGAAAGCTACTATACCAAGTTGTATTATAAAGCTTGATATGCAAAAAGCTTATTGTAGACACATAATCGTATCTCCCCATTTAGTACCCTATGATGACCAATACCCCGCTCTTATTGGTCCGGATCGAGGAAAGAATAAAGAACGAGTCTAAGATAAAATATTTTAAGCCCAAAATCTTTTTATAACTCTTTTATTAACCCATTTACGAAAACCTTTTAAAAATAGTTTTTACGAAAGCTCAATTTTTAAAACCCCTTTTCTAAGCCCAATTTAATTAATAGAATTAATTAATTATATTAATTAGTTTTGTTATTAAAAATATCTTTTTATAAAAAATCATATTTTACCAAAGTGTTTTCAAATATTTTTATCTAACTATTTTATAAAAGTCTTTTAAGAAACCCAATTATTTTCGAAAACCTATCGCTTCTCAACTACCTAAACCTATATATAGCATCCCTACTCTCTTCATATTTTCTCACGGCATATCACATTAATCACACAGCACAATTACTCACAATCCGATTCCCTCGCCATCTTCATCACCATCAGATACTACTAATCCAAACTATTATCTTGACTCCACCGCCTAACATATTCAACGTCACAAAATTCCCTAACCTGACATACTCCCTCTCGCCTAATCATGATCATCATCAAAGCCTAATCTCCCCGATCGCCTAACATCATCCTAATTCACTAAAAGTTAACGACTCCCCTACAATACTCATCCTAGAATCTGCGCACCATATTCATCTTAATACCATCATCCTATTTTGATTTCTTTTACAAAGACATAACAGTATGTACGTCAACCAAACAAACTAAAAACATACAACATCCCCACCAAGCACTACACTGCAAGAAGTAATATTTGTTATTTGACGCAATACATAACACAAGACAACACTTTTTTATAAGGCTGGCTCAATATTCAGTTTTCCAAGATCCGTACAAATCAAGACCCCAGACGGTGGTATAATTTCTGAGGGTCAACTAAATTAACAAACTTTATTTATTTTTATTACTTTATTGAAGTTACTAACATTCTATTCATGATGTAGATTGTTAACTCGTCCTTGCGACTGTAAGTATTGTATATATTATACAAACTCTCTGCAATATTTTCTTTTCTTATTTTTATTTATTTTCATACATTATTATATGCCTGCCTGATTGTTCTATACATATTATATGATTGTCCTACATTAATGCTTTTATCACCCACATGATATTTTTGCTAATCAAAGACCTAAATAACTGTTCTAATATTAATCAGATTAATTTGGACAACCTGTTAGGTTCCCTGTAATATTGATTGCCTAAATAATATATCACAAAAATTAGTCTATTTATGTGTTTCCTGAACTCACTTAGACTAAATATTTTTAGGGTGTATAAAATATTATTTGATTATTCTTTGGCATAAATTCTGCAATGAATTGATATTTAGTAGAGGCCAACTTTGGGCGAATGTGGTTCATTATGACCATATTCGTACCCTCACCCCCGAACTCAATCTTTGGTTCATTTTGACCATCTATGGAGTCAGGACGGGGACATCTACATTGGATAATTTGTCCCTACGGTTTTTCCATATCCAATTAGGTTTATGATTCTTCCTAAAAAGAATTGTTGGCGACTTTTGAAAATACAAAACAATTTTCAATAAAACCTTAACAGTGAGGTAGTCAAATCTAATACGCGCTCACACCGCGTAGGCGTAATAAAAACACGCCAACAATTTGGAGACTCCACTGGGGAGGATTTTAAAAATTAATTTTTTAAATGAGTGGGTGAAACTCGAAAAATACGATTCATTCTAATTTTATGCCTTAGAATAATATACAGTTTTGCATATGCATGGCTATTGTTCAGCCACCATAAGGACAATCTACCTTGCCTCATTAGCACATGTTCTATGTGTGAGGTCACCCCCGAGGGGTTTGCGCTATGTCCTTCCAAAAAGCTTCCTGAGCGATAGTGTGATTGGATCTTAGTCATAAGCAAACCTACCCAACCATGGCATTGTTCTCTTGTTACTGACTTGAGAACTGGAGTGCGTCTTACACGTGGCCACCTCTTTAAGCAGAGGTACGAAGCGTGGGATCAATCTCTTAATCATGGACCCTTTTCAGCCTTAACCTAAACCTGACCAATAGTTTCAAACATAGAACTGGACTTTAGGTTGGAACTTTTGCATCCATGTTATATGACATTTGCCTGTGATTGCAATTCTTACCTGTTATTATCCTGTCAATTTGTCATTATTATGCGTCGTTCCTAAAAATCGCGTCTAAACAAAATCATCAATCAACCAAAACTTCGACTAAATCCCCGAAAAACGTGTCGGGGGAGTAGTGCGCCAAGCGCATTAAGATGCGCTTGGCGCACCACTCCCGCGCCAGACGCACGACTGTGCGTCGCGCACAGCAATGCTGCGTGGCACGCAGTCTGTGCATCGCATGCTTTTCCTTGATTTATTCGTCGTAGTGGTCGATCTTATGTTCGGTCCTATGTTCGGTCTGTCTGCATTCGCGTAATAAAAAATGGTCATTTTAGGAATCCCACCTAGTTCAAAAAACTCAGTCTTTTCATGCAAGGTCGAGTCTGTCCTAACAAAATGCATCTAAAGGGTCATTGTAGAGTTAGAGTGGTCATGCATGTCTACCTCTTTCCATCTTCTCCCTGCTGTTCAACTAATCTTCCCTGTCAATCCTACCTTATCATATTAAATCAATTTCAAAAAACTTACATTTTTTCAAAATTAATCCTACACCCTCTTCTATTCTACCTTTTTCAAAAAAGCATTTACTAATCATCATCATACACGACATTTGCAAAAGCATTTTTCAAAATTAATCTATCATCTTTTCCTAACAAAAGATAAAACAAAGGGGTTCCTTTCAAAAACGAATTTCAAAAATTCTAAGCCCATTCTAAACACCTTCATTCAATCCAATCCAATTATCCAAATCCAATCCATCTTGCATTCATTCTAAGCCCATATGCATTAGAGTCCATTTTGCATTCATATAGGGTCCATCTAATTCGAGTCCATGCATTCATATTAGGCCCGCTAGCATTAGAGTCCATCTTAGGCCCATATAAGTCTAGCTCATGTCAAAACCTAGGCCCATTTGCATCTTTATGTGAACCCTAGTCTATGTCGATCCCAGTCCAAGTCTAAACCAACTCTATTCCAATCCAATGTCAAGCCCATGTGCGTTTGAAGTCTAACTTCAAACCAATATAGGACTAAGTCCATAATTAGGTCCATATAAGGCCCAACTCATTTCCAAAGTCAATCCAATCCAATTCCAAACCCATATAGGACGAAGTCCAAACCATTAAGTCTAGCGAAGCTATCATCCCTGTAAGACCCTAACGGCACCCCTTGACTTAGCTAAGCTAGTCATTCCTATAAGACCCTAACGGCACCCCTTGACTTAGTTAAGCTATTCATCCCTGTAAGACCCTAACGGCACCCCTTGACTTAGCTAAGCTAGTCATCCCTGTAAGTCCCTAACGGCACCCCTTTGACTTAGCTAAGCTAGTCATCCCTGTGAGACCATAACGGCACCCCTTTGATTTAGTGAAGCTAGTCACCCCTAATACCATAAGGGCACCCTCCGAGTTTAGCGAAGCTACTCCTATCTTACATCTATAGCAATCCCAAATCATCAAGTATGGCGAAGCCAATTCCTTCCTAAGCCTAGCGAAGCTAGCATAAGCAACCCTTTTGAGTCTAGTCCAGTTAAGTCTAGTCCATGTCTGCGTGTGCATATAGTTAGGCCCGTGTCTCCATCATGGTCAAGCACATACCCATTTATAATCATACTCATTTCTAATCATTTCCATTTCTTTCCATTCCATTTCCATTCTTCTATTTCCCATTTCTCATTTCCATTTCTCATTTCGAAATGCATTTCTAAAATCTTACAAGCGAAGTCCACTCAATTTTGTTCATGACCGGTCGAGAGATTACAACTTAGGAGCGCCTCGTGGAGAAACTAACAGTTGAGCCTACTCTAAAGCTCATCAATCGCAACATCACCACTCCGACTTCATATAGAGTCATGAAGATTACTTTTGACCGCCTTCACCATAGAGGCGCGATCACTTCCATAGGTTCTACCGCCTTCACAATAGAGGCGCGATCACTTCTATAGGGTCTACTCCGAACCCTACACCTAAAAGAAAATTCAATAAGGAGCAACCTATATTTGTACTGCGAATCCCAACAGGATAATGAACATCTGACATCTAGTGTTGGATTCTCAAATGCACTGCGAAACATGGTCGATGACAACAGACTTCAAATACTTGCTACAACGAAAATCAGCATCACCAACAACCCCTTAGGCAGTGCATCAATAATTCAAAGGCTTAGTCTTTTATTTTTGGTTTCCTATTATGAGTCAGAGAGTCCTTACCCTAAGCCATTTTTGTCCTTTCCCATCGAGTCTATGTCACTATATAACTTCATTTCTCACAGCCTTTCCATTTTCATTTCATTTTGTTTTTCATTTTCATTGGCCTTCCATCATTTTTATTTATGCTTCTAATTCAATGATGAAACTTAAATCACCTAATGAACTTGACTAACAATAATAAAAAGAGATCTAAAATAAAAAAAAAAAGTGAAAAATAAAAAAAGAGGACATACTTTGGATCAGGAGTTATTCCCCTCTCCCTTCCATTACCTTTCATAAGCCATCTCCATGCTAGCCAAAAAGAAAAAAAAAACCTTTAAATCATCATCTCCATTAGCATTTCAATTCAAAGCTCCACATATACCTTCAAGCCTTCCAACACCCTAAACCAAATACTTGTGTGCAAGCCTCATTACAAAAAAAAAAAAAATCAAATCAATGCCAGGCAAAAACAAAAAAAAGTAAAGAAATCAAAGTGCGAAAAAAAAGCAAAAGCAAAAGAAAACGCACATGACAAAAAAGAAAAAATGCAAAAAGAAAGAGCCAAAGGCAAAGAAATAAAAAGTAAAGCTAGGGGGCTTGCACACAAGTTCTACCCCTCATTCAAATCCTTAAATCCATTAAACCTTTAAAACCCATATCCATGATCCTCACCTTATTTCAACCAATTCAACTTTCATCAAGCCTAAAGCCTTTAACCTTTCAACCTTCCATCAACCATAACTCCTTTTTCAAGGTACGTCCAAGCCCGCTAGGTTGAAAACCCGAAAGGGCGGCCTAGGCAAAAGTTAGGGCACAAAAAAAAAATCAGATCCAAAACTACGATTGGTCTGATTCCACAAGGATACGTAGGAATCCTCATCCCGAGGTCCGAAAATAAAATTAGTCATGGTCTAATGATTTGACTTTCTAGAATTTAGGAGCATAATCTCTTTCTAGATCCCGATATAGACTCGAGTCTGAACCTAGCCTCGTTAAAGCCTTTTCCCACCTAAATTTATTTAAGTCACAAATTAAACCTTTTTATTTTTCAATCCAATCTCTCCTTTTCCCTGAAGGACTCTCTGATAATTCCATGGTTTCTGGCAATATTTGACTTTGCCTATATCAAATTCCCAAAGAAGAATCCCCTGTGACAACTTTCAAAGTTCAAGACAAATCAACTACATTACAATATCAGATCAAGTACATGACAAATTCAAGACAAGCTCACCCAAAGTGGGGGCTTCCAATATACGTGGTGGTGCCTCCAAATCAAACTCCCGATAAGTTGTAATCCGCGGACCTCGTTTACGGACCCCGATTATTTACTAAAAAACAGTTTTCGAAAATCATTTTATTCATTTCTAAACGTTCTATCTCTTTACATATCCAGATCTTCTAACCTTGCAAAATCCTGACCTTGCATTACATACATTCTAGTCTTGCATAACCCTGACCTTGCATGATGTGTCATCCCTTAGCTTTGCATAACCTTAATCCTTGCATAGCGTCTCATGCATCCTTAGAGAGTCTAAGTTTGCATTATTGCATAATTATGTGCTTTATCTGAGTTGTTTGCACATATCTGCTAACATCTTCTTCTGCGGGTAATCAGATTGCTTGTAGTTATTGTCCTGCATACTAACTTTGTTTTGCAAAGACCGTATATAGATCAGTTCTAAACTGCAGAGCGATTAGAATCGTTCTCCGTCCCGACACCGTATACTTTGACTTTCGGTTTCCTGAACCTCAGTCAAAGTGGGGGCTTCTATAGACACATAATCGTGTCTCCCCATTTAGTACCCTATGATGACCAATATCCCACTCTTATTGGTCCGGATCGAGGAAAGAATAAAGAACGAGTCTAAGATAAAATATTTTAAGCCCAAAACCTTTTTATAACTCTTTTATTAACCCATTTACGAAAACCTTTTAAAAATAGTTTTTATGAAAGCCTAATTTTTAAAACCCCTTTTCTAAGCCCAATTTAATTAATAGAATTAATTAATTATATTAATTAGTTTTGTTATTAAAAATATATTTTTATTAAAAATCATCTTTTTCCAAAGTGTTTTCAAATATTATTATCTAACTATTTTATAAAAATCTTTTAAGAAACCCAATTATTTTTGAAAACCTATCGCTTCTCAACTACCTAAACCTATATATATCATCCCTACTCTCTTCATATTTTCTCACGACATATCACATTAATCACACGGCACAATTACTCACAATCCGATTCCCTCGCCATCCTCATCACCGTCAGATACTACTAATCCAAACTATTATCTTGACTCCCCCGCCTAACATATTCAATGCCACAAAATTCCCTAACCTGACATACTCCCTCTCGCCTAATCATGATCATCATCAAAGCCTAATCTCCCTGATCGCCTAACATCATCCTAATTCACTAAAAGTTAACGACTCCCCTACAATACTCATCCTAGAATATGCGCACCATATTCATCTTAATACCATCATCCTATTTTTATTTCTATTACAAAGACATAACAGTATGTACGTCAACCAAACAAACTAAAAACATACAACATCCCCACTAAGCACTACACTGCAAGAAGTAATATTTGTTATTTGACGCAATACATAACACAAGACAACACTTTTTTATAAGGCTGGCTCAATATTCAATTTTCCAAGATCCGTACAAATCAAGACCCCGGACGGTGGTATAATTTCTGAGGGTAAACTAAATTAACAAACTTTATTTCATTTCTTAATTTATTTTTATTACTTTATTGAAGTTACTAACATTCTATTCATGATGTAGATTGTTAACTCGTCCCTGCGACTGTAAGTATTGTATATATTATACAAACTCCTTGCAATATTTTCTTTTCTTATTTTTATTTATTTTCATACATTATTATATGCCTGCCTGATTGTTCTATACATATTATATGATTGTCCTACATTAATGCTTTTATCACCCACATGCTATTTTTACTAATCAAAGACCTAAAGAATTGTTCTAATATTAATCAGATTAATTTGGACAACCTATTAGGTTCCCTGTAATATTGATTGCCTAAATAACATCTCACTAAAATTAGTCTTTTTATGTGTTTCCTGAACTCAATTAGACTAAATATTTTTAGGGTGTATAAAACATTATTTGATTATTCTTTGGCATAAATTCTGCAATGAATTGATATTTAGTAGAGGCCAACTTTGGGCGAATGTGGCTCATTATGACCATAGTCGCACCCTCACCCCCGAACTCAATCTTTGGTTCATTTTGATCATCTATGGAGTCAGGATGGGGAAATCTACATTGGATAATTTGTCCCTACGGTTTTCCCATATCCAATTAGGTTTATGATTCTTCCTAAAAAGAATTGTTGGCGACTTCTTTCAATACAAAACTATTTTCAATAAAACCTTAACAGTGGGGTAGTCAAATCTAATACGCGCTCACACCGCGTAGGCGAAATAAAAACGCCTACACTTATGATACATTTAATTGGAGTTTTTTGAAAGATATATTGTTAGCTCTGGATTTTCTTGAAATATTTGTAGAGCTAGTTATGGAGTGTGTATGTACTTCAATGTTTTCTACTAATGATTAATGGGGAGTTACATGGTTTTTTTCATCCAAGATTGGATTGAGACAAGGTGATCCATTGTCACCTTTGTTGTTTGTAATTTGTATGGAGTACCTTGCCAGAATCTTGGTGAAGATGATTTTGGAGCAGTTTCATTTCCACCCGGCCAAGATGTAATCAGATGAAGCTTTCTCATCTTAATTTTACAAATGACCTGATTCTTTGTTCCAAAGGTGATTATGCCTCTGTGTATTTGATGTTAAAAGCTTTCAGGCTATTTTCTGAGTCATCTGGTCTAAAGACTAATGTTCAAAATTCTTCTTTTTATTGTTGTGGGAAGGATGATAATGATATCATGAGAATTCAAAATGTGTCTGAGATTATGAGGGATTCACTGCCTTTTAGATATCTGGGAATTCCCATATATTCAAAAAGAATTTCAGCTGCTCAATGTGATAGTTTGGTGGAAAAAATGACAGCTAAAATAAGAGTGTGGAGCACTAGGAATATTTCTTACTCTGGTAGGGTTTAACTTGTTAATGTTGTTCTTATGAGTATACATGAATATTGGGCCTAAATTTTTATATTGCCTAGGAAAGCTATTAAAGATATTGAAAGTGTTTGTAGAGCATTTCTGCATGTGGTCTAGGAACTATTTTTGCTGTAAAGGTGGGTATGTTGCTTGGAATGAGCTATGCAACAGTAAGAGTACAGGTGGATTAGGTTTTAGAGATGTGAAGAACTGGAATAAAGCAAGCCTGGGAAAGCATGTGTGGGCAATAGCCACAAAGAAAGATAGTGTTTGGGTGAGATGGGTGCACTTAATGTACATATAAGGGAAGGATTGGTGGGATTATCATCCTACAAGTGGAAGTACGTAGTTGGTATTGGATAAGAATTTGTGAAGTAAAGGAGCAAATGAAGCAACTTTACAGTAGACAAGATATTCAAAACATCCAAAAAAAACTTCATGCATAACGTGCAGTACATGGTTAGGTGGATTAGAGATAATGTTTGACGCAGGATTTTCTTTATGTTACCTAAAAAGGTGTCCAGGAGGGATTTGAATTGGTTTTTTACTCAATAGAGATCTCTGTATAGATTGAAATTGTTATGCTTGTGCACAGTGGTGGATCCAGCATGGGTTCAGTGGGTTCAACTGAACCCACGTGGATCCGGGGCAAAAACAGAGAAACTGGGCAAAATAAAAGATAGAAAATATATGAAACACAGCGCATCATCTCACTGAAAGGCGTCGTAGCTCAGCGGTAAAGCATGTGTACTACTATTTGTTCTTCTGCTCAAGGGTCGCAGGTTCGAATCTGATTAATGTGTTTTGTCTTCTCTTTTTCCTTTTTTTGTCTTCTCTTTTTCTTTTTTTGTCTTCCCTTTATGCTTATGTTATATCCTTGGTTTTCTTTTCCTTTATTTATCCTCCCTTTTATTTTTTTAATGAATTTGGTTAATTTCCATTATCTTTTTGTCTACATCATGTTTGTACTAGCTATTTATATATATAGTCTTAACTTTTAACACTTCTTGATAAGTTAATTCAATGAAAAAAGTCTTTCGTAGTTTGTATAACGTAGCTTGTTAAAAGTGATAGTCTTTCATTACTAAAAGAATTAGTTACCATATTTTTTGTAATGATGTAATCAAGAATGAAAGCCCCGCTAAGTATAATTGTTGATAGTTTAATTTTTTTCCTTTTCTTTAAAAAATTGTAACTCCAAATAGAAATATTCAATTTGAAATTTATATTAAAATTATTCCGAACCCACGTGGCCCAATTCCTGGATCCGCCACTGCTTGTGAATAGTTGTCTGATGCCTGGCTAGGGAGGAGGGGTCCATCCTAGTTGGTTTGTTCCTCCCTAGTTTGGTTAGGTTGTAAATTTTGATTTGGTGTTATTATATATCTCAATCACTTAGCAGAAAAACATTTCATACTTCTCAACAAGAATATAATAATAACATAATCTTCATGAAATAATCAAATCTACAAAAACAAACTCAAACATGATTCAACATTTCCATAACCACATCATAGAACCTTATTACAATTAAATATTGTCAGCTTTCATCATCATCAAAACTTTATAAGGCAACAAGGTCCCAACTACGGATTATTCCCTGCATGTTCCAAGTTTAACATCTTGTGATTTTCATAGGACCCTGTAGGTAATGAACCTGTTGTAGCAGGTTAATTGTCATATGAGGGAGTTTAATGAGCGCAAAAAAAAACTAAGGATTGTGTACTACGTTGACAAAAAAAAATCGAGAGGTTCTGCCATTTTCTCTCCCTCCTTATCTCTCGTTGTGTACTGCTTTGACAAAAAATTACGATAAATTTTTTGGGATTCTGTTAATTTTATGGGGTTTGGCTGGTTTCTTAGATTAGGGACATTTTTTTTTTTAACTTTAGGGAACTAAAATGATGATGATAATAGAAGGAACAATGGATAAAAATGTATTGGATGATATAATTAGGAGATTATTAGAAGGAAAAGGAGGGAAACAAGTGCAATTATTTGAATGTGAGATCTGACAACTTTGTGTCAATGCTCGTAATATCTTCCTTTCTCAGCTTAATCTTCTTCAACTTCGTGCCCCAATTTATTATGTGGTAATTGTTTCGGTGTTGAAACGGTGGCGGACCTCTGAGATGTCCGTTAGTAAATGATTGGGGGCGTCCGCGAGTAAAGAGCTGCAAGGAAGACAAACGTAATCTACCCTCGGGGGGATGCAAGGAAACCCCCTCCGACGCTTAAGTCAGTATGTGTCCGATAAGGATTTAGAGAGAGAAAGTTGAGAGAGAGAGAGAGATAAGAAATATCTGTGTGAGAGAATGTACATGCAGAATAGTACCATTTGGCTATTTATAGGAGTATTGTTCATCTGACAGGATGTGTAATCCTTTGACACGTGTACGATTGAGATGAGTCTGATCAGAGGTAAGATTCCCTTGTTTTGTCCTTTTGGGTGACCGCGAGCGCCATCTCGGACCATAATCAGGAGTGGCTCGATTCATCACGGTGAGATCGCGTCTTAGTAAATTCATGTCGGACACAAGAGTGTGTCCGGTATCGAACTTGGGTACTACCCATACAACTAGCCCCCCTCCCCCAGCATCATTGAGGGTTGTGACCGTCATCGATGTTGTATTGTGGACGCGAGTAAACTTTGCGTGTTGATGAATTTTTCTTTTTCTGCCATTGTTGCCACGTGTTGGCTTGGGGAGGAATACGGATTTCGAAAAGCGTAATCATTACCTTTTTTTAAAATCCCGCTCATTTTCCCTCTTTTCTTTATTAGGTTAGGCCCAGTGAGTGACACTTGGTGTACATCAGGGAGAGCAGTTGAAAAGCCTTCTTCATCTTGGCCGTCGATCTCCGCATTTATAAAGCAAAATCAGTTTTTCTTTCCTTTTTTACTCTTCATCTTCAACCTTCGCTTTCTCTGGTTTTTCGAGTTTTCCAAGAATTTTAGACCTCCCTTTTTCTTCCCGAAATATTTACTTTCTGCCACCAAATTACTCAAAAAGTGTTCTGAGTTACTTTTCGTTCGTTGCATTTAAAGAATTTCGTCATTTTCACCCTCTTTCATCTGGGTTTGATCGAGGGTTTTTGTTCAAAGACTTCGACTTTTCCGGCGAATTTTCAGTTTCTCCGGCGTTGTTTACCTGGGAATCCCTTCACCTGCACTTTTAGAACTTTTCGATGTGCCTTTTCGATGGTTCGTTTGATTTTTCCGTCAGTTTTTCGGCGAAGTTTTCTTCTCAGGTACCTCCTCAATCCCCTTTTAGCTTTCTGTTTCTTTTCTTGCTTAAAGTTATGTCGGACCGTTCAGATAGTCAAAAAACCTTGAGTGACAACTTTATGCATGAAAGCGACCCATCTTCTCCTTCTTCCATTGATGGCGGACAAAGCTCGTCCGCTTCTAGCCTTAGGGAAGGAAAAACTCGCCTGTTAGCTGACTTATCCCTTACTGCTAATTTGGATAAAAAACTTAGGTCTAAGTTTCTTAACGACCGTTCCACTCCTGAACAAGAAAACTTAACCTCTCAATATTTGTCCGCGAGGATGAGCGGTGATAGGTAGAATTTACAAGAATTAAGGCACCAAATCCTAGCTCGTCGGACCCTTAAGAACCCTCCACCTGACATTGTTCCCGGACTTGATGTCCCTCCATTGAGGGAACATGCTTGGCTGGATAGTTTAGCAGATGCGGGGGTTGAGGTGGCGGAGGATTTTTCCTTGCTCGTGATGTCGGCCGTACTCATCCCCCTGTTATTGATTTAGGTTCTGATAACGATTCCGGACAAAGGAGCTAAAGTAACTGATTGCCCGGCAGGACACATTCCTCTCTATGCTCATCATCTGGAATTTGGGCTGTGTTTTCCCTTGGACCTCACCTTAGTAAAAATATTAAGGGCTTTTAACATCTGCATGGCCCAACTGACTCCCTTGGCCGTTAGGAACTTGATCGCGTACATCTGGGTATGCCGCTTCAAGGATTTCCCTGAAACTTTGAATCTTTTCTGCCGGCTTCATTGGTTGAAAAGAAATGGGTCCACTGATAAAGGATGGTGGTCTCTGACATCGCTAAGGATAAATTAACAGTCTACCCTAAATTGACCGGGCTGAAAGGTTGGCAGCCAGCTTTTTTACTGGTGAAAGTGCCGGACAACTTCCCTCTTCGCCGTCATTTCACCAAGACGGTTACCCGGATGGAGGACGTACCCTCCTATGATTTATCTGCGGCCGAGCAGAAGGCCTTTGATTATTTTGAATCCGAGCATGGGATTGTTGTTGTTGACGGCGAAGAGGCCGAGGGGAGGATCCCTTGTAAATGGCTCCCTAATGCTAAGTATATCCTGGGGAATGAGCCCTTGTCGGCTTTGTTTCTCTGCCAGACCCACCCTGAAGGTGTGTATTTTGACTCTTGTGTCCGACATAAGACTGCTGGTATTGTTTTTGTCGATTAACATAGTACTAATCATTATCGGTTTTTATTTTGTAGGTCCTAGCAGCTTAGATCTTGAGGAGTTGGGTCTCGACGAGAATTTAAAACTAATGTCTCAAACTCCTGAAGACCCTGTTTTTTATTATGACATCGCTCACGGCCTCAGTGGCGACCTGCGCGGCGCTGATCGCAGACGTGGGGGCCGTAATGCTAGTCGCTCCAACCTCCAACGTGCCGGCCGCAAGCTCGGCCGTACTCCCGGACGTAATGCCGGTCGTATCGCCGGTCATGGGGACCAGGATTCTCCACGACCTGTTGTTCAGGTTCCAGTCCGCCGCGGTGGGGGGACTGTTGGCCAGAGGCGACCTCGTGAACCTACTGATGCTGAGGAGAGCCCCAGCAAGAGACAAGCCTTGGATGTTAATGCTGCCTCTAAGACCCACAATATGGAGTCCGTCATCAACATCTCGGATGAGAGTCCAGTCCGGGAGTCTGCACCTGTGGTTAATCGGGTTTCTCCTCTCAATGCTGCTATTGATAGCATTGGGACGGCATTGGGGTCTGGCTCTTCCATGCGCCAAAGAATTTACGAGATTCTGAGCTCTCCGAGTTTTCTCTCGGGTCTGGGTCCAGGAATATTTTCCCGGATTCACGAATGGATAGAGCAAAAGGAGATAATTCTCAGTACGGCTGTGAAGGCTGCGTTCTCTCGTCCCCCAACTACTCCGAGAAGGATCTACCAACCTCAATGGGATGTGAGGGAGGACCAGTCCTTATACGCTGACATCCCTGCCAATGGCGGTACTTTGGGTTACCGTCTTCTGAAAGCCCTGCACCCCATTGACTGCCCTGCAGACAAATTGGTTGATCCAGTAGCCTAGCTTGCCCATGATATGGCAGTGGTAAGGATCTCGCCGGCAACTCTTAATTTTTTTTTTAATCTCGTCTCTCTTATGCATACCAACAATTCTGCTATCGAGCTTATTGAGCAGTACATCCATTATCAAAATTTGGCCAAGAGCTATGAGAAGTCTAGCAATGAATTTCGGGCCAAATTTGATGCTGAGAAAACTCGTGCAGACAAGTTGCAGCTGGACTTGGATGCTGAGAAGGCAGCAAGGGCCGAGATTGATGTAGAGTTGGTGGATCTACGCCTTAAGGCTGGGAGACTGGAAGACGCCGAGAAGAAAACTACTGAGCTAGAAACGGCTTTGGAGTCTGCTAAGAGTGAAGTGGTTGTTGCTGTTGAGAATGCCAAGGCAGATGCCGGTTGGCTAGCTGTGGCCGACTTCAAGAAATCAGAAGAATTTATCAACCTGCTGGGGGAGAGGTATGACGGAGGTTGGGTGGCTGTGAAGAGGTGTGTTTGCCATACCCACCCTTCCATTGACTGGGAAGAGATTGAAGCCGCTTTCGCAGAAGGTACTCACACTCGTCCTCTCGAAGGTGAACCCTTCATCTGTACGGAGGACGTGATCGCTAATGTCCTACCTGTCATCCCGGATGAGGAGGTGCCTCTCCCTTGATGTTTTTAGCGGTCATCTACAGGCTCCTTTGTTGATTCTAACAGCTGTTAACCTTTTTGTACTCCAAATATTAGTCTAAGTTTGAATTTCAGCCCATTTTGGCATGTAACTTAAATACACTTAAATTGCAATTACTGTTACGAATTTTTGAATGCCTTTTTTAATGGATGCGTACATTTTTGCCTGTAGTTGGCCGCCATGCCAGTAATTCGTAATGAAATATTGCGTTTAAGTATTTTCACATGTTTGTCCGTTTTTATTTTCTTTTGATCTATTATATGATCTTCATTATGTTTTTGTGATGTTCGCGATACATGGCCGCCAAGAGCCTTTTTTGCTTGTCGTATGGCTGGTGCATGTCGTATGGCTGATGCCTGTCATGTGGCTGATGCCTCTTATATTGCTAATTGGGCCTGTTATATGGTCGTTTGTACACTTGACCTGTTATATGGTCATCTTTGTACACTGCCTGTTATTTGGCCATTGGGGCCTGTTATATGGCCGCTTTCGCACACTTGACCTGTCATATGGTCTTAGGTACTATTTGACCGTTAGGGAAATTAGTGGCGTGTAATTTTGATCATATGCATCATACTTTTTCCTTGTTCACAAAATAAGAGATAATTAATGGAACGCTAACAGAAGATTATATTATTTAGACGAGAAAACAGTGGCTCTCGGCCCATTACATAAAATGTTTAAACATAATACTTCTTTAAAACGCTTGCGTTCCAACAATTTTTAAGCTCGTTGTCGTCCATTGTCTTCAGAGCAAACGAGCCGGGACCAATTTCTTTGGCTATCTGATATGGCCCCTCCCAATTGGCTGTAAGCTTTCCTTCTGTGTGAGCTTTTCCAGTAGCAGCTGTTCTGCGCAGTACTAGATCTCCAAACCTTAACGATCCTTTATTACTTTGTTGATACGATCCTTGTACGCTGCAGCTTTGAGTTCCACTACCAATCTTATCTCTGGCAGAAAATCCAACTTTTCCCTCAAAGCCTGGTCATTGTTTACTAGATCCTTGTGCTTGATCCGATAGGACGGTAAGCCAACTTCTACTGGTAGGACCGCTTCCGACCCAAAGGCTAGTTTGAAAGGACTTTCCCCAGTCGCTTCCTTTTCAGTTGTTCTGTTGGCCCACAATACGGCTGGGACCATATCGGCCCAAGCCCCATTGAACTCATCTAGCTTTTTCTTGAGAGCCCCCAGAATTTATTTGTTCACGGCCTCAAATTGTCCATTACTTTGTGGATGACATACGGCTGAGAATGCAAACTTCACTCTGAACTCAGACAAGGAAGTTTTGATTGGTAGACAATCAAATTGTGCTCCGTGATCAAAGACTATTGCTGCTGGTATTCCAAACCTTGTCATTATGCTCTGCCAGATAAACTTCTTGACTTGGTTTGACTTTATCTTTGCTGTCGGTTCAGCCTCGATCCACTTTGTAAACTAGGCGATACCCACAATTAAAAAAATTTCGACCGCCAAAAGCCGTTGTGAATGGCCCCAGGATATCCAAACCGCACTGTGCAAAAGGTATCGGGCATAGTATTGGTTGGAGGTCATTTGCGGGCCTGTTGATGATGGGAGCAAACTTATGACATTTGTCATATCTCTTCACATATAATTCAGTGCATCCGCCAGCATACTTGGCCAATAAAAACCGGCTCTAAGAGCTTTTAATGCCAGCGCCTTTCCGCCAATATGATTCCCACAAATTCCTTCATGAATTTCTTCCAGTATTTTCCCGGATTCCCATGCCATTACACATTTCAACAATGGCAAGCTAAAGGACTTCTTGTATAACTCATCTTGGTAAATAACGTACCAACTGGCTTGTCATTTCAATTTCCTGGCTTCCGTGGCGTTTTGAGGGAGTGAACTTGTCAACTTGTACGCCACCAACTCACTGAACCATTCACCCTGCTAATTAATGCTGTTCATGGTCACAACCTTCTCCGTGATGCTTTTTTCTTTCAAAATTTCCACCATGACAAATCTTTCCATATTCAGAGAGTCAGACCTTGCTAGCTTGGAAAGTGTGTCTGCCTTGGTGTTGTCAGCTCTGGGAATGGCTTGAACTTCAAAATGATTTAACTGGGCTATCATCTCTTTGGCCTTTTCAACATACTTCTGCATGTTCGCTTCTCGGACCTTAAATTCTCCTTTCAGTTGCCCATTGACAAGCTGTTAGTCCGTTTTCAGTGATACGCTCTTTGCACCAGCCGCTATACACATCCTCAATCCAGCAATCACGGCCTCGTACTCTGCTTCATTATTTGATGCCGGGAAGGTGAATTTTATGGCATACTAAAAAATATTACCCTCCGGACTAGTCATTACAATGCCGGCTCCTCATCCACTCATGACAGAGGAGCCATCCACCTCTAACATCCACGTTTTGTTTTTCAAGTTGCTCTTCTTCCTCATAAGATGCTTCTACGATAAAGTTCGCTAATGCTTGGGCCTTTATCGCGGTTCTAGGCTTGTACTAGATGTCATATTCGGATAATTCAACTGCCCACTTCAGAAGTTTCTTGAGGCTGATTTGTCATAACATGGATGGGATGACAATCAAAATATGGTCTGAGCTTTCTTGCAGCGATAATCACTGCCAACGCCATCTTCTCGACCAATTTTCGCCGTCAGTCTTGTTCTTGACGATTGAATCGTCCACAAATACTTCTATGTTTCTCCCCTTCTAGTCCGCGAAAACCTTGTCGACCAATTTCTGATATGTGGCTCCCGCATTTCTCAAGCCAAAAGGCATTGTTTTGTAGTTATAAACTCTGCAGTCCGTGATAAATGCCGCTTTCTTTCTGTCGGCCTCAAGGAGACTAATTTGGTGATACCCCGAGAATGCGTCCATGAAACTTAATAGCGCATGACCGCTAGTAGAGTCCACCAGCTGGTCTATCCTTGGCAACGGATAGCAATCTTTCGGACAAAATCTGTTAAGATCCGTAAAGTCTACACACATCCGCCACTGACCATTCGCTTTTTTCACCATTACTACATTCGCCAGCCACTCAGGGTAATCACAAACCTCGATGAAATCAGCCGCCAATAACTTATCAACTTCTTCTTTGATAGCCTTGTTCTTTTCGGCTGAAAATTTTCTTTTCTTCAGCTTGACGGGACGGATTGCACTGTCGACATTCAAACGATGAACCATCACGGGCGGGTCTATTCCCGGCATCTCATCCACCGAGGACGCAAATACGTCAACGTTTTCTTGAAGGAGAGTCACCAGGTTGATCCTGACCTCTGGATCTATATCCGTTCCGACAGCGACCGTCCTTGCCAACATCAGGTTTTGACCTTGGTGAATCTTCTGGCCGAGTTTCCAGCTCTTCCATGGTTATTTCCATGGCGTTTTCATTCCTTTTCTCTGATTGTTCCTCCTCTGCCATTGCTTTCTTTTTAGCTCTTTTTTCTTTCCTTGTTAGCGGACTCAAATCTTCAACAGGGATCCTCCGAGCCGGCTGCTTCAAAGCCGTTAAGTAGCACACCTTAGCTGTCTCCTGGTTTCCTCTTATCTTTGTTGTCGTACCTCGGTTGGACACATACAACATTGTTAGATGATAGGTGGATACCACTCCTTGGACGTCATGATTGAGTGGCCTTCCAACTATTGCATTGTATGCTCCCGGAACATCAACCACCAGAAATTCCGCCATCACATCCCTGGCGTCGTCGTTCTCACCAACTCTGATGGGAAGCTTTATTATCCCATCAGGAACTGCTGACGCCCCAGTGAACCCAATCACCGTGTAGCGTACCGGCTGCAAATGCTCTCGTCCAATCATCAACTTATCAAATGTCGACAAAAATAAGATGTTGGCAGAGCTTCCTCCATCTACCAAGATTCTGTGAATTAAACAGTTTGCAACTTTTAAATTGACCACCAGTGGGTCATCATGGGGATATATCACATGCTTTGCGTCCTCGACCGAGAATGACATGGCCGGCATCGCTGGTGGCTTCTTTCAATGGCAACTCTCGTCAAAGTTCACCTAATGCCTGAACTCCTTCAGGCTGGCGTTTGCCCCACTGACACTTCCGCCATGAATTGGGCCGCCACTAATCACATGTATTTCTCCTATCCGAGATTTAACATTCTAGTCTTTGGATTTTACTAGATCACCCTCACTTGTCTGAACTTTATATTGAGTAAAATATTCTCTACGAATGAGATCTTCCAAATTATCTTTCAAGTGCCTGCAGTCTTCAGTCATGTGGCCGTGATCCCCGTGGAAATCGCACCACTTAGTTTTGTCTCGGTTCTTATGGAATATTTTTCTTGGGCGTTGCCACTTATCACTTTCCTTGTTCATAGTGAATATATGGGCTCTAGACGTTGTGAGCTGGGTGTACGCATCAAACTTCTCTTTACGTTCACCTCTTTCCCGGTCACTACGCTCTCGGTCATTGCCTTTCTTGACCAAGTTGGACTATTTTCTTTCATCGCGACCGCGATCACTGTCGCGACCCTTATCCTTCCGTTGGTTCTCATCCTTCTTTCTATCGGACTCCTTATATTGGCTGCTGGCAGCCTTATCAAATTCTTCTCCTCTTATGAAATCATTTTCTTTTCCCGATACCGGCCCTAGTGATGTGAAAGTCTTACGCCCCAGATAACTCCTAAATGCGGACCCTTCTCTAAGTCCCGTCATTAGGGCCAAAATTGCCACATCTTGCTGTAAGCGAGGAATAGATACGGCCTCCACATTGAAACGACCGATATAATTTCGAAGAGATTCTGCTTCTCCCTGCCTGATTGACAATAATTCCCCAGTAGTGCGCTCACGACGCCTATTGCTTACAAAGTGAGTACTGAACATGGATGAAAGCTGAGAGTAACTAGAAACATTACCCGGTTTGAGACTTTCAAACCAGGTATGAGCAATGCCAGTAAGAGTGGACGGGAACACCTTGCACCATATAGCATCCACCTAGGTGTACAGGTACATATGTCCTTCATAGGCCGCGACGTGATCGTCGGGATCTGAGCTGCCATCATACTTGCACGATGGCATTTTGATTCTTGGCATGGGATGATTCAGAATCTCTGGCACAAAGGGAGAGAGTTTAGGCTTGATCAACAAGTATCCACCAGCCGAATAGTTACTAGCACCCTGGGTGCTGTACTCTCGGTGGGAGTGACTTTGATTCTCATCTTGTGAATTATTAAGATCCTCAGTTTCCAAGACAACTTCCTCATATTCTGGATCATCAATTTGTCTTTCCATCTAGCGTCCCTCTTGAGTAAACGTACACATCCTCCTTAGCGGCGTACCATCAATGCTTCTACCAGCCATAGCCAGTGATCGTTTACGGTGTTGACCGCCTCTAGCATTAGGAGCAGGGGTGTTATTAGGCTGAGGAGTGCCCGATAACATTTGGATGAAAGATGCTACGGTTTGCAACTGTTCAGGAGAGAATTGACTCAACTGAGCCAAATTGAATGGAACGCCACCAGTGTTCACCTGAGTTACATTGTTCTCAGGAGTACGCTGGTCGTTGTTGCTCTCGGGCACATTAGGGTTGAACTGCGGGGCACCGATAGGTCCGGTAATAACAGGTTGAGAAGACCCTTGGCCGATTTCAAATCCTGGTGGACCGCGACTTGTGTTGCCTGTCTTATCCATGGTTGCTTCACAAAGATGGGAGCCCCTCCTTCTAGCGCCAAGTTGTTTCGGTGTTGAAATGGTGGCGGACCTCATATGTCCGTCAGTAAATGAATGGGGGCGTCCGCGAGTAAAGAGGTGCAAGGAAGACAAACGTAAACTACCCTCGGGGGGGATGCGAGGAAACCCCCTCCGATGCTCAAGTCAGTATGTGTCCGATAAGGATTTAAGGAGAGAAAGTAGAGAGAGAGAGAGATAAGAAATATATGTGTGAGAGAATTTACCTGCAGAATAGTACCATTTGGCTATTTATAGGAGTATTGTTCATCTGACAGGATGCGTAATCCTTTGACACGTGTAAGACTGAGATGAGTCTGATCAGAGGGAAGATTCCCTTGTTTTGTCCTTTTTTGGTGGCCGCGAGCGCCATCTCGGACCATAATCAGGAGTGGCACGATTCATCACGGTGAGATCGCGTCCTAGTAAATTCATGTCGGACACAAGTGTGTGTCCGGTATCGAACTTGGGTACTACCCATACAGTAATTTTTCACAATTTAATTCATGAAATAATTTTCATGGCAAAGCAAGAACAAAAATCAGCAACAACACCAAGGAGGAAGGCATGGACTGAATATGCTGCTAAAGAACAGAGAAAAGAAACAGCATTTGAAGCTCCGACAACAACCACGATTGCGGCAACAGTAGTGCCGATAATAGATGCAGCAACAAAACATAGGAGAGAGAAAGAAAACAAAAATGATGACGGTTGCAGGGCCGGCATGACCTCAGCAGAGTCGCCAGCAGCAGTGGTCGGGAATTCCAGGCAGAGCTCAGAACGGATAACGTCGAGAGAGAAAGATATGGAGGTCGTCCTTGAGAGTTCTAGAAATTCTCTAAAGAATATTTTCCATTCTTTTTTTAACTAGTTGTTGGCGCACGGCACCCCAAAATAGTGTACTTGCGATATTCGAATTATGTTGGTTTTAATTAGCAAGATGATTGTGAAGTAATTGTTCCAAAACAGTTGGTACTTGCACTTGCTGTTTGTGGTAAATGAGGTAAAGCACAAAAGCAAGGTGTACATCCATAATTTATTCATACTCCCATACTATGGGGTAGACCATATACATGTCAGTGGTTGTTTGAAGTGCAATTTATAGGTTAAATGTAACAATTATAGAGTCCTCTAAACTGAAACTTATTGCTAATTTGTAGTTATTTCACATGTCTTTGAAGTGCTTTTAAAATGGAGTTTTAGCATACTCCCACAAGATGGATATAAGCTTCCACTTCATGACCCTATTTCTGGAAATGGATGCAGTTGGCATGATTTGGATATAAAAGCTTGTTGCCATCAATTCTTTTAAGATGATGGTAAAGGCCTAGCAAGTACATGTAAATGTAAAAGGGTTTAGAATCTACGATATATTTGAGATTTGCATGAGAACGGATGTAAAGCGGGAACAAATGTAGAAACTCGAGATGTTTACATCGGCAAGCAGATTATTAATATGTTCGGCTGATATTCTGAAAAGAGCTTCACATTCTTTGGTGAAGGCAGTAAGAAACATTGAGCCAGTGGCATCAGACGCTTTGATTTGGAAATGGAATCTAGGAGTAAAGGGGAAGTGTCAAATTTGTACTTCTCTAAACAATGATGAGTAGTTATGTAAGGACTTGCATACCTTGGCAAAATTTCTTTTAAACAATGCGAACAACTATATGCCACATTGCTTGCGAAGGAAACACAGTTGGCGCAAGTAGCGCATCCAATATATGTAAGCAAAACTCAATAAGTTGCGTGTTTTAGGCTAGAAGTACCTAGATTGACAACAATGTTGGTCAAATGGTCTATATATGTATTTACACCAATAACATATTAATGAGTAATGACTTGCTATGCTATCATATTTATGGAATGTGCTTGGACCAAATCAAAAACTTGCAATTCTGATATTTGAACCAAGTTAGTTGTATTCAAGACATCGATAGGAAGATATTGTGGTAAGTTGTTTGATGCTTGATAAAGATACATTAAACTATTCAAAAGCAAAGGTTTCTACTAAATAGATCGAATATTATGACAAATTAGGAGCAACATATACGTGACTTGTGGGGAAACATGAATTAAGCCCGCAAAATGGATTTAGGCACCCATATCAGCATTCCATTTCTTGACAATGAGATAGGTGGATTGATCTGGATGTAACAGTATATCATTCTTAACTTGTTGGAAATGGTGGCAAAATCAAATATACCCTGGGATAGAAATTTGAACATGCATTAGCATAGTCTATATGTTTTAATTCATAATAGAATGTAAGAGGATTAAGCCCATAAAATGGATTTAGACATCCATCCTCTCGTTCTCTCCTCCCATCCCCTTCTACCCTCTTCCCCTTGTCCTTTTTTCACTCATAACTAGATAATACAATTTGAATGAGCCCATATAATTAGATTAAGATGAAAGAGAAAGTATTTAGTAAGTCTAATTACCCTCCTATATACCCTCTTCACATTAGAAAGTCTCCTCATGTACACCCTCTTCACATTAGAATGTCACTTCCTACTTGATCCCTCCATTCTCTCACTCTCTCCTTTCCTCCCCTTCTAACCCCTTTCTCCTCTGTCCTTTTATTTGCACTCATAAGCTAAGTAAATAGCAAGACTTCAACAAAACTATATAATTAGACTAAGATGAAAGACAAAATATTTAGTAAGGCTAATTCTTATCCGATATCCCCTTCTCACATCATAAAGTCACCTCCTACGTGGTCTGCATCCTCTCGCTCCCTCCTCCCCTTCTCTTGTAGCTCCCTCCTCTCCTTTGTCCTTTATTCACTCATAAGCTAAGCATATAGTAAGATCACATCGAACCAATATAATTAGACTATAATGAAAGAGAAAGTATTTATATAGTAAGATTTCAGTGCACCTAAGATGCAACATGTCCATCAAAGACTCATATCAAATATCGTTCTTGTCGTCGAGGGAAAAAAAACAGAAGTATCACTCTAATCACAAGTCTTTCATGTTTAGCAAGAATTTAGATAATTGAAAAATAGAGTAGTAATGTTCAATATTTTATTTTAAAATGACTACCTTTCAGATTTTGTTGAAATAAGTTCTACAAACATAGGGTTAGATCTAACTTCTATTTAACACATCATTCTCATTTGAATTTTTATATGCAAATTATATGAACTTGCCATACAAGTGCAAGTAACAAAAGACCAAACGAATTGCGCATTCACCCAAAGTAAAAGCAAGGTGTAGAACACTGTTGTAGCCACCAACCAAACACATAATTTCTGCCATCGCTCTAACAGATGGATGACAAATAAAAGCAACTGAATTTTATGAACCATGATGATATGCACTCGACCTGCTTCTGCTATGATCTGCTGCCATCTTCTTCCAATACCTTCAATTTTGTTCTTTGTAGCGGGCTATTTTTGCACTTTTATTCATTTGTCGAGATGTAGAAGCACTACCTGAATGAGTTGATCTGCTCATACCTCAACCACCCTTAGTCAAATAGATGAATTCCATGCCATTTCAGCAGCAGATTTCTCGATAGCAAGGCGTACAACCAAAGATCGTCCACAAACCAACCTCCCATGCATCTTCTCCTTGGCAAGTCTAGCTTCCTGCATGCTCACTTCAATTAAGAAATTAAGAAATTAAGAAATTGTTTCTTCTTTTCAACCCATGGCAGCCAGCAAAAAAAAAAGAACGAAATTACAGCAGCAAGACGGGATCCAATATATAGCAGTAAGACCCTCAAAATCAGGAACATTTGAAAACAACCAGCACTTATTGAAAAGGATGATAAATATATACTTGCCTAATGCTAGTCTGAGTTAAAGTCGAAAGCTTAGTCTTTTCCTTTTCGGCAGATTCAGTTTGACGTTGAAGAGCTTGTTTGTCTTTCCGAAGATCTATACCTTGATCCTTCTTGAAATTGCCAGCCATCAAATCAACAGTTCTATGCAGCAGCAGTAATGAATAAGTACATCATTCCACTGGGCAAATGATACCACCTTGGCAAAGGTTAATGAGAACCACTCTTAATTTCATTCAAACTGAATATACACAAAAGCAATAAAGTCTGAATATAGTATACTTTAAATTCAGATAAGGAAAGAAAGATAGTGATTATCATATCTCATTAGTGTGATTAAGCAATTGGCACATATGTATTGACAATATTCATTAAAGCGATTGTTACATCTACATTTGGAGAGAACCTTAAAGTATATATAAATAGACATAATTATAGTTGATTGGAATCTATATATTATCATACTTGCAGTCTCAAAATTAGTCTCGACTTGATATTTTTCTAAATGCATTTTCAGCAACGCATCCTAATCAACCGCCAATTTCCAATAATTTTGCAATGAAACAGTTGTGGAAAGCAAAACTTTAATGATGCTAGTTTGCAGAACAAGGATATCATAGGAATAGATAACATATAAAGAAAGAGTTTGATGGAGAAAAATAAAAAAGCTTAATGAATGGGTATTGATTAGATACAAACGCTTACCTTAGCTCTGCATTCCACCACTATGCCAAGGATATGATCCTCCACGGATGGTACATACTGCACAAAGCAAAAGCCAAGAACCTAAGATATTAAATCCTTTATCTAAGAGGGATGGTTTACAACATCAATTACATAAGCATTCAAACTACAGCACTATATGCATTATAGCTCAGTGGTGTGTAATAAAATGAAACTAACCACATAAATCTGTTGAGAAGTTCAAAGTTCAAACCTTCATCTTGTAAAAGTTGTAATTAGTAATTTGAAATCTTTCATCGGTTCAATTAATTGGAAACCTTTGAATAACAAAAGAGAATATGTTTCACCCTCATTATGGTATTCTGTAAGCCAATATGAACAGTCAATTGCAACTGCTGCATATTTTAAAGAACTAATGTATTCAGCATTATAGAACAGTGTCACCTAATTTGCATAGTAACAAAAGCTATGGGAACACAATCTGTTAGCTAATTTAATTCCTTTTGCCAAGAAGTATACCACTTGAATGTACCAGTTCGCCATTTTCGGATAAGAAAGTAACACAATATCAGACTACCATCAGAGCCACTCGAGTAAGAATTTATTGATGCACACATATAAGGTTCCAAAGAAGAAATGACCTACAATTGCAAAGGTCAAATAAATGCACAACGTCATGCACTCTACATGAATGACTATCAGTTGGTCAATAAAAGGTTGTTGGTAGGTCTATTATGGTTCAGTGTGGTAAGAGAAGCAGGGAAGATTTGGGTTGTCTAAGGATCGTTGTGGGAAGAAGAAAATTAAAGCTGTACAGAAGGAGCAGGATAGGAAGAAGGATAAAATGCATGGTTCTAAAGCAGGTAGTTGTTGGAACTCTTAATACTTTATCTTTTGTTTTTTTTTTGATATGTTAATGTGTTTTGCTCAATTCCTTGCTTATTGATTTTGCTATTCTCTTGATTTTCTCTTAGTTATCGTACATTCAGTAGTGCTAGGAAAGGTGAAGTGTGTGAAAGCAAAGCTCACAAGGTAGCATCAAATGCTGACCTAGCTTAGGGTAGTAACATAGAAAAACCCAAGAGAAATGCAGCTACTGATGAGGGAAATTTGGTACTTAGGTTCCTCCACACTTGCTTTTCAATCTCCAAACTAAAACAGGGTTCCTCCACACTTGCTTTTCAATCTCCAAACTAAAACAGCAAAACCAAAAGATCCCCATGAATTAAAAAAAATACACCAAAGGGAAATTTACGAAATTAAACTTCATCACTACTAAAAATCTAGCGAACTTAAATTATCTTGCCTTACTTGCAAAATCAGAATTTATGAATGAGATACTCCGTTATGCTAAGAGGATTACTAAAGTTCCATTACCTCCTCAAACAATTAAAAATTATTTCTATAAATTATGAAAGGGAGACCATGAAGTAATCAAAAACCAGCAATCAAATCATTCACACATGTATAATGTCCATCATCACAATCCATCTAAACTATTGTTTCTGCCGCTAGTTGATATACTCTTCTTATATTCGTCTTCTGAATCCTGTAATATTTCAACATTGAAATCTTTTGTCCCACATAATGTTTAGATGCCAAATATTGCACAACTAACCTACTTAATCAGGTTTGTGTGAGAAAGCCACTTGAACACCACTCTTTCATGATACATCAAAGATGTTAGACTTTTTAGTCATTTTATACACATGTTACTTCAGTTCTTTGTCGAATTCTTGGATAAGAACGAATGAATAGCCATTTGTACATTCTTGGATTTTAATTCTACAAAAATCTATCCAATTTCGTGAATCCCATCAATTGTCTAAACCACTATGAGGGTAAGACACATAGAAATTCTAATTGCCAATTTGCCACTTAAACCTCAGAATTTGTGTTTCTTCACATCATGCTACATGATTAACCTCATATTAGGGAGCTTGCTACATGATTGGACAAAAACAACTGAATAACTATCAGTACTGATAAGAGTCGTACTAATAGAGTCAAGAAAAGGTAAAGTAGAAGTGGATAACTGAGTCAGATATGGACTACAGTCAGCTTTCTTGATGTTATGGACATGAACAAATCTATGCACTTGCCTAGGGATTTTAATACTTTGCTTTCATTTAACAAATATGACAGCAAGGAAATATATGTTGCGTATATAATAAAATCATATATTAAAGAGTTTGATGTAAAAAGTACCTCACCCTCTAGAAATACCCCAAGGACCTTCGCAATATTTAGTTTCTTCCAAGCTCCCCCTTCAATCTGACACGTACAACATGTCTTATATTAAAAAGTCATAATAAACATGGTTGAGAAGATCTACAACCAAGGAAACCCTACATCTAACATCGAACCTATAATTAATGTATTGAAAAAAAAAAAAGCACAAACAATAATCAATAAGTAAATAATAAACACTTCAATTTCCAAAAAATTTAATCTTTTTAAAATTCTAAAAAAACATGAGTGGGAAATTTATGAAAACAAACCCTGGATTTCGATTAAAGAAAAAGAAAGGAAATTTACCAAATAAATGCATATGATTAATGATTTTCTAGGGGTTCCTCCATACCTTCTGATGTTTTTAGAGGGAGAAAACACCATGATAATGGCGTGAAAATCCAGAGAAAGAGAGTGTCAGAGAAAGAGGAGAGAGCAAAGTGACACTGCTGACGCAGATAAGAGGAGAGAAGTAACTGACTGTGCGGGCCCTAATCATTCAACAGATCAAGGGTTCAGAATTTCCAAGCTTATCTATAGTTTATTTCAGGCCTTTCTCACTCACCTATGTTCATAGTCTAACACAATCACTCAGCATAAATCTCCTTACTCTAGTCCATAAATTCCTATAAAACGTAGACTATCAAATTAAAAAGGATGGAGTATGAACATAAGCAGAAACCTATCAGCATGAGCGAGTTATGGACCTAACAATTAGGGTAGAATGTAACAACTAATAAGCATAAAATTGAAGGTGGTGGTCCCGTGGGAGGATTATTAACTGGCAATGTATAAAAGAAGCTTAGCATGCCTTAGAAATGAAGCATAGATAAGATAAGAGGAATGTGAACCTGGGTTTAGGGTTTCATTGTTGCTTAGAATCCCCTCTAAGGTTTCCACTTTAGTCGTGATGTTTGTAGATCCATGGCGTGTGTTAGCCCTATCCAAGCATGATTCCAGATCACTGCACCATCCACCACCCTACTAATTAAACATCATTTACATCATTATGATTAATTGATCTCAATTGTCTAAGTTCATCGAACTTCAACAACCCCAAATTTCATGGCAATCGTACACATAAACAGCTCATAATCGCAAAATTCAAAAACAATCGAATTACATAACGGGAAAAACAGAGGGAAAAATTAGGTTCCCTAGGAAAAACTTTACATTGGGCGAGGCGGACGATGTTCCGATTAGCTTCATGGATACCTAACCCGATTCAATAGTGAGGACATAAAGCAAGGGGGGGGCTAAACCTGAAGGAATATGAAAACGAACGATGTTGATTTGAATAGGAGCTATTAACTGACCTCACGAATTCAAAGAATCAGAATTGGAAGAAGAGTCACATTGGTGATTTTTCTGGGCGATCTTCTCAGGCGTTGATGCATATATCTTTCCGTTCTGTGTGCTCTGCCATAGCCAAAACCCTAAATTTTTTAGATCTGGAAAAGATGAGGGAGAAGAGAGAGAGAGGGAGGGAGGGAGGCGAGAGATACGTGCACCAGTATAGCCAAAGGAGATGGGAGAAAAAGTTAATCGTGCGGTTTAGATGTAGCAGTGATGGAAGGCTAAGATTTGTCCATCCTTATCAACAGTGAACTTCATGCTTTTGTGACCCATTTCACTATTTAAATGAATAGTGGGCAACTTTCCACTTTTAAAAGGTTATTATTATTATTATTATGGGTTATGGAAATAAAAATCATCATACTGCTCTTAAAAAGCAAGGAGTTTCCATATACTGTTCCTTATCAGCAGTGTTCTGCCTTCCTTGCCCTTGCTATTTCACCAAAATAACGCCACTGCCATCCAATTGAACTATTACAATGAAATACCGAAACTGCCATCCAACCATCCAGCTGAATCATTACAAGAAAATCCCGAAGCTGCCATTCAACTGAATTACAGGCCTGGGGTTCGAGTCCCCTTTTCGTTCCTTCTTTTTTTCCTTTCCTTTTTGGTTTCCCTGCGCATGAACTCCTTCACTGGAGCTTGCCCAGCTTGATTGTGCTACGCCATTGGCTGGAGTTGGCGTTCACTGGTGTTGGGTATTCACAATCCACCCGGGATAAGTGCATAAGTCCATTCGCATAAGTGAGTGCCTGATTTTGGTACTTTTTAGCTTTCCAATCTGAACCTGAACCTGAATTGAGGAGACAATGGATTTGCGAAGATGGTGGTGCTTCACAAGGGGTCGAGGTCCTTGCTCCATTCACATAAGTGAGTTCCTGATTTTGGGCCTTTCCAGTTTTCCAATTATAATTTTTGTTAATTATTGCATCCATTGTTGTTCGTTAGTTTGTTATTCAGGATTGTTTATTGCATCCATTGCTGTCAATTAGTTTGTTATCCAGGATTGTTGAAAACCATTTCCCCTTCGATTGCCAGTTGCTATATTACAATGTCGGGCCAATGTTCGGGTTCTGGATCTACAAACAAACTTTAAATTTTTTTTATATATCTTTACATGCCTGCACAATTAGATAATTTGTAATTGATGATTCTCTTTATTCCCATAAATGATATTATGTTGGTTGGCATTTGTTAGCTTGCTAATCTAATTACTCCTTCAAAAGTTGTCTAAATGCCTTATGTTTTATTATTACATGCTTTGCTACGGTAAATATTAGTCTCACTTATATGGTGAATATTAGTCTCATTTATTTTATTTTATTTGACATTCTCCCCTGTTTTTTAGGATTCGCAATTCCTAGGATTGTTTTTGGCAATCCAGTGGTTGTTGAGTCTGCAGTTGTTCACTCTGAAACCTAGACACCTTACCCATTACTTATATTGTGGAGAAAAGGACAAGCACCATGCTGCGTTTATTGTGGCCAATTGGTATACTCTGAAACCTGCTCCTCTTATCATCCCTTTTTAACTCCCTTTGATACATTGGTAATCTTCTTGCTGTGTAAGTACGTTTGGTTTCTTTGCTCTTGGTTTCCTACATCAAATGCTTCCTGTTCTCTTGCTAATCTGACCTACCTCAGCCTTTGCTCTTTTCTCTATTCTCTATCCACTGAAAAAAAAAAAAAAGGTAGTGGTTCCTTGGTTTTATTCCTCTTTGCTTTGTATGGTGGTGCCTGTACCTATAGTTTTTTGTTTGCTTTCATGAATTATACACACCAAGAGTCCATTTTCCTAACATAATGTATGGCCTTAATTAATTTGATGGTCAGTGTACTATTCCTACAATAATGATCAACCTAGCAGTTTCTATATTTCTAAGCAATGATGTTGTAGTTTACTTATGACTATTGCATCTGCAAAATGCAGTGTAACAAGGTCATCTAATGTTGGGTTGAATGCATAAATGATATATACCTACCAAAATTAGTGTGGCTGAGGCCGTTTTGTCTCTTCCTAAAGTCAATGTTGGTAGTGTGTGTGATCTTATATGCTTAAAGAAAGCTGTTCTTATTATTCCTTGGCTTTTTGTATGTCCATTTATGACACTTCCTCTTGTTCTTGAGTCTTGACACATCAATTGAACCTATTGTAGGCGTGGATTTTTGAATTTCTTTAATGCCTACACGCGGTGTGAGCGCGTTTATTTGACTACCTCATTGTTAAGGTTTTATTAAAAATACGTTTTGAAGTCGCCAATAATTCTTTAGAGGAAGAATCATAAACCTAATTGGATTGAAACTGAACGGACATCTTTGGGACTTATCCAATGTAGATTTCCCCGCCATGACTCCATAGATGGTCAGGAACCAAAAAGTGAGTTCGGGGGTGAGGGTACAATATAGTCAGGAAATATATTGCCCATTGCTGGCCTCTACTAAATAACAATTCACAGCAGATTTTATGCAATAGAACAATCATATAACGTTTTAAGCACCCTAAATAAGTTGGTTCAGGAAACACATAAAAAGACTATATTTTTAGTGACAAGTTATTAGACAATCAATATAAATGGGTTCCTAGCAGGTTGTCCAAATTATCTGAATTAATTAGAACATTTATTTAGGTCTTAATTAACAATAAATACAAGGTGATAAATATTACAATCGGGCATGAAAAATAATATGTTCATAAAAATAAATAAAAATATAAAAATAAAATACTGCAGGGAGTTAGTATAATATGTACAATACTTACAATCGCAGGAATATATTAATAACCTACATCATGAATAGAAGGTTAGTAACTTCAAGAAAATAATTAAAATAAATAAAGAAAGCAAATAAAGTTGATTAATTTAGTTGACCCTCAGAAATTATACCACCGTCCGGGGTCTTGATTTGTACGGATCTTGGAAAATTGAATTGTTTGTACGAGTCTTAAAAAATAGTGCACGTCGTATTGTTTTGTATTAGGCGTGAAGTATTAGTAGTAGTATGGTGATGTAGTATGTGTTTTGATATGGTTGACTTTAGTAAGTTGCAGTATTTAGATGATGATGAATTATGATGATGATCATGCGTGTGATTAAGTGGCTGCCAAAGCTTATAAGGATGAAGAAATGAGGTGATGATTTTTGGTGTGAGGGAGTGCTGAGGGATTAGTATGGGATGACCGTGGTGCTTGGCGAGCGGGTGAGAAGATTAGTTGTGCTGTGGTTTTTGTATGTTGGTCATGCGTGATTAATAAGAGGAGGGAGTGAGAATTATATATAAGTTTAGGGTGGTTGATAAGTAATAGGTTTTCGAAAGATAGTAGATTTCTAAAAGATTTTTATTAAAAAGATTTTAGAAAAGAGTTGGATAAAAATATTTTAAAAACACTTTTGGAAAAGATTATTTTTATAAAAAGATATTTTTATTAATAAAACTAATTAATTAATTAATCCTATTAATTAAATTGGGCTAGAAAAGGGGTTTTATAAAATTAGGCTTTCATAAAAACTATTTTTTAAAAGGTTTTCGAAGATGGGCTTTAAAAGGTTATTTTAAAACATTTTAGAAAATGGGCTTTTATAAAATTATTTATAAAAAGGGTTTTCAGAAATGGGTTAATAAAACGAGTTAGAAAATGGATTGCGAATAAAACATTTTATTTTAGGCTCGTTCTTTATTCTTTCCTTGATCCGGACCAATTGGAGCAGGGTATTGGTCATCATTGGGTACTTAATGGGGAGACACAATTATGTGTCTACAGAAGCCCCCACTTTGACTGGGGTTTGTAAAACTGAGAGTCAAAGTATACGTGTCGGGACGGAGAATGATTCTAGATGCTCTGCAATCTAAAATCACTCTTTTGCGCCGGTACCTGCAAAACAAGCAAAAGCTTCAGGAACAGACATGTGTGAAACATATTTGCAAAGTGATTGTAAATTTGCAAAAATGAAATGATAGGTGTAAATGAAATAGATATTGTAGAGCATATGTATCCCGCTCCACGGGGCTAAGCAGTATGTCGTTTGTCCCGCTCCCAGACAAATGGTGTAGAGTATGTGTATCCCGCTCCACGGGGCTG
Source organism: Beta corolliflora (assembly GCA_947648045.1). Classification (NCBI taxonomy): domain Eukaryota; kingdom Viridiplantae; phylum Streptophyta; class Magnoliopsida; order Caryophyllales; family Amaranthaceae; genus Beta; species Beta corolliflora. Next base: position 107,974 of record CANSZD010000929.1, on the reverse strand, counting down.
AGCAGTATGTCGTTTGTCCCGCTCCCAGACAAATGGTGTAGAGTATTTGTATCCCACTCCACGGGGCTGAGCAGTATGTTGTTTGTCCCGCTCCCAGACAAATGATGTAGTTGATTGAAAGTGGTCCGCTGACCTAACGGTTTGTGTGCCGTTATTGACGGTTTGATACCTGTTAAATGCAATGAAAATAAGCATGCAAACAGAAAGGAGTAACTTCCGAAAAGTTCATTCGCTTAAAAGCGAGAAAAAAATGTATAACTTACGAAAAAGTTCATTCGCTTAAAGCGAGGAAGAAAAGCATAACTCACGAAAAGTTCATTCGCTTAAAAACGAGGAAGAAAAGAACAACTTACAAAAAGTTTATTCGCATGAAAGGGATCATTCGAGGTAAATTGATTTGGGTTGAAAGCAATTGGAATAGGAATCACTTGTGAAAATTTCATTCGCTCAAAGCGAGAAGGAATAACTTGCGAAAAGTTCATTCGCTCAACAACGAGAAATATAACTTACGAAAAGTTCATTCGCTAAAAAGCGAGAAATATAACGTACGAAAAGTTCATTCGCTAAAATACGAGACATATAACTTACTGAAAGTTCATTCGCTAAAAAAAAGCGAGAGATATAACCTGCGAAAAGTTCATTCGCTGAAAAGCGAGAAATATAACTTGCGAAAAGTTCATTCGCTGAAAAGCGAGAAATATAACTTGCGAAAAGTTCATTCGCTAAAAAGCGAGAAATAATAACTTGCGAAAAGTTCATTCGCTAAAAAGCTAGAAATAATAACTTGCGAAAAGTTCATTCGCTAAAAAGCGAGAAATATAACATACGAAAAGTCCATTCGCTAAAAAGCAAGAAATATAACTTGCGAAAAGTTCATTTGCTAAAAAGCGAGAAGGGATAGGACATACTGATGACCTAAACTATGAGAATATAGTGTAAGTGTGCAACTGTGTGATACTAGACTGCATAATGTGTATAATATGTGTGTGTATGTGTGACTTGATGATTGACGCTAGAATCCTATGGCTAAGGACGAAGGATGCAATGCTTTGACACAATGTTTGGACGATGCAAATATGTAATGCAAATGTAGAGATATGACACTAATGCAGAGGTATGACACTAATGCAGATGATATGATTTGATGATTTGATCGTTCCATTAGAAGCTCAAATTTTCGTTTTAGAAAACTGTTTTCGAAAGAGAAGAAAGGGGAAGCCCCCAAGGATGATCCATGTAAGTTATGTTTGATGCAATATGTATTGTAGTTGTTACGGGCCTAAGTGAGCCAATAAAACAGTTAGGATCTCGTATGGGTCTAGAGCCCACAACCTTTTGTATGGACTCGTAATGAAATCCTGCTCAGGGTACACATGGAGCCTAATGATCTTCTATGCAGCCAATATATTATATGTTCGATTTGGAATACATCATAGAATGAGCTTTTGTAGCGCTTGAGTTGTATATGCTTCGAGGTTTGTATGTCAAGGGCCTAAGTGAGCCCGTGCATAGGTGCAATCTTGTATCAGTGTGGGTCTTAAAACCCAAGATGTCATGTATGGACTCGTAATGAAGTCCTTATCACCATAGGTTTGGACTTGGAGCCTATGATTTTCTGTGTGGACCAGTGGTGAAGCCCTCAGTAAGATGGAATTGGTGAAGTACCCAGCTTGATTGCTTGATTTTGAAAATATTTTGTCACGCTTAGTGGAAATTTCGACCAAAGATTCCATATTGGGTTCCTATAGTGAAAAAGACAAGAAAGGTCAAAGAAAGGGACACTCAATAGATGAAGCGTGGTCATAACGCCGAGTGTTGAAAGGTTATGCTAAGGTTGGCATAGAAGCGATAATGTAGCTGAGAAAAAGGAAGTGATTAGAATAAGAAAAGGCAGAGTCATAATGAATCGACTCACACAATGAGGTAGGCTAATGATGCAGGTTCAAATCCCAGTCTAGTTCTAAGGGTAGGGGATGAGCATTGAAAATTCATGATTTGGCGATCGTGCTTTTCTCATGGGCCTAGGTGAGCCTTAAAAAATATGTTTTGAATTAAAATGGTCGGGCCTCAAAAGAGGTTGCCTACGTATCCATGATGGAATCAGGCCAGTCGTAGCTGTTAGCATTTTAATTGGTGGCCGAGCATTTTGCTTTAGAGCCATTTGCAATGAATTAGGCATTAGTTTGGGAGAGGTCTTTGGCAAGGGTGGATAATGATGTAGGTTTGGTTTTGGTTTAAAGCGGTCGGACCTCAGGGTGAGGTTTCCTACGTATCTTTAGTAGAATCAGACCATTCGTAGTTCAGGCTAGTGAATGAGAAGATGCCCTGAATTTTGCCTAAGTCGCCCTTATGGGTTTTCGACCTAGCGAGCTTTGGTTTGTCTTTTATGGCTTATCGGGATGCGACATGGATGGTTATGGGAAGGTTTATCCAAGGTATGATTTAGCTTGTAAAGATTTTTTTGTTATGGAGGTCAAGGCCTTTGGTAATGAAGTTGGAGGTTTATAATCGAAGGTTGAAGGTTTTGAAAAGAAAGTACTTTTGACAAGGCTATTGATGGGCTTATTGACAACACTTCTTTTCTTTTTTTTTTGCACTTTTTGTATCATTTTTGCTTTTGCTTCTTTTTTTTTCTTTTCTTGTTTGTTGCTCTTTTTTTATTGCCCTTTACATTGAATTGTTGTCAAGTGTACTTCCTATGAGGTAGGTTAAAGGGGGAGGGATGTTATGCATTCTGGTTGAAGTGGAGGAATAGTTGTAGTGAAGGGAGAAATGCCTCTTTTATGCCAATTTGTCCATTCTCTTTATTAGAATAGTCATGAGAATTAGAAATTCATTTCTTTCAAGGCGACAATCGTGATTTCCATTAATGCTCATTAGTGCAAGGTTAGGGAGTAAATAAAGAAACACTCATTTATTAATTGAAAATCTTGAGTACATGCAATTAAAAGGGAAATCCTATATCAAACTGGGGAAAAAAAAGAAGAAGAGATGAAACAAAAAATGAAATCCTAAGTATAGACTCCTACGTCACGTGACGCGACGGCTTCATTGCTTCGATCTTCATGAGGTCTCTTTCTAAGTGAAAAGAGAAGAGGTGTATTTTCTTTTCGTGCTGATTGGACCTAAGCGAGTCCAAATGCTTTAACGAGCGATTGGGCTTATATGTCTATTTCTATGACATTGAGGTCATTATCTTCGGTATTTTTCAGCAAATCATTCTCAATTTGGATACCCACATCATATACTCTTGCGAAGCTATCAAGACCCAAGTATTTGAGGTGGTTTTTGTATTTAGGGAGGAGGTTAGAAACGAATATTCGTACCAAGTCTTTTTTTGCAGGCCTTGATACCATTTGGGTTGATTTCTCTATCCACTTATTCAGATAAGTGGTAAAACCTTCATTTTCACCTTGTTTAAGAACCTCGAGTTCTCTAAGGGGGGTTTGCATTTGTGCGTTCGACTCACATTGTTTCATGAAAGCAATAGTGATGCATTCTCAAGTTTTAGTTTGCTTGGGGTCTAGGGAATAGAACCAATTCTGACATATTGGGTCCAACGTCATCGGGAACACCATAGGGTAAAGTTCGGGGTAACCGATTTGATGATCATGGTTGCATGGAAATTCCTTTAATGATATTTTGGATTTTCGGTTGGTTTAAATTTAGGGATGTCAGTTGTAGAGAACTCTTCAGGAAGTTTCCCTTTCAGTTTGGTGTTATCAATGGGCTCAAAATAGGAATTTACATTGGTTACCCTATGAACAACACTCTCCATTGTCTTGTTGAATCCAGGAGACTCACCAGACTCGATCTTCTCAAGCCTTATAGTTGTTTCTTTCATCATGTTGGACAGCTTGGCTAAAGCTCTAGCCATTTCAGCAAGTTGTTGCTCGTTATTCGATGGACTGCCCATTTCAATGTCGCTTGATTTCGACATAGATTATCAGAGGAGATTTAGAGATAGAATGATGATGGAGAGAGAGAGAAATGGAATGAGAGAATGTATGTTTGTTTAAAAGTTGAGCTTCTAGGAACAAATCTGAATATCCTATATGCATGATGATTTTTTTATTTATTTTTTCAATGCACCTAGACTTAATGCATGTATGAATGACTTTTTTGGAAGCACCTAGACCTAATGTATGTATGCATGACTCAATCTATGTGTTCGAACCTGTAAAGACTGCCTACATATCCCAAAAGAGGGAATCAGATCGCTTGTAGTTCAGGACTACTAAATGCGGAATGCATGAAATGAAGAGTACGAATGCAATGAGATTCCTAAATGCCTATGAACTCTAGTTATGCATGGAGTGTATGAATGATGGACTATGCAATGCAGAGGGACTCTAGTATGAATAATGTCCTAACTGATATGCAATTCTAATGACTTCAGAATCCTAAACTTGATAGACTTCTAATGACGTTATACTTCTAGATTCGAAGAACTTTCAAGGATGCTAGACTCCTATTATGCATGAAACTCTAGTAGACCTAGACTACTAAAATGGACGGAATTCTGATGAATTTAGACTTCTAATATGGGCGAAACTCTAATAGATTCGAAACTCCTAAGACGAACGAACTTCTAATGGATTTAGACTCCTAAGATGGACAAAATTCTAATGGTTTTAGACCTCTATTATGCATGGATTTCTATGGATTAGAGACTTCTAAGATGGCAATAATTCTAACGACCCTAGACTTCTTAGATGGGTGAATCTAGACAGGGTTAAGACTCCTAACATGGATAGAGTTAGACGGGGTTAAGAACTCTAAATGGAGTGAAACTGGATGAACCTAGACATATGGGTCAGACGGACTTCTAGTGCAGTTAGAATTCCTAAGCGGATGAGACTTTTACAACAAGATGGACACCAAAAAATCCTAAATGATGTGCACGTGAAAAGATGGATAATATACATAGAAAGATAGGAAAGAGAAAAATGATGAATTTTCGAAAAAAGATATGTGATAGGAAAAAAGATGGATTTTTTTTTAAAAAAAAAGGTAGAGATAGAATATTTTTTTTGTTTTTGAAGTAGATAGGACACTAAAGACGGGATGAAATTTTGAAAAAGATAGGAGAATATTTTTTGAAAAAAAGATGGGGATGAATTTTCAAAAAAAGATGAGAGATCATTTTAAAAAAAAAAGATATGAGATATAGTTTGGTAAAGGATGGGGATAGAATTTTCGAAATAGATAGAAGATATAATTTCGAAAAAAAAATGGGTTATATATTTTGAAAAAGATGGAGATGGATTTCAAAAGAAAAAGATATTTTTTTCGAAAAAAGGATGGGAATAATTTTTATAAAAAAGGTATTAGATATTTTAAGATTTTGAAAAAGATATGGATAAAAAAGATAAAAAATAGGATATGGAAGAGTATGGGATAGGGGATGTATGGAATGATGCAAAATGATCAATATCGTAAGTTTGGTCAGTGCGTCCAACGCAGGGAAGAAAAAAAAAAGACAATGCAATCGTACAATGGAAGCGTAGGACGCAAAGGAGGTAGCGCGCTGAACGCGACACATTGCGCCAGACGCGGGAAGATAGCGCCAGACGCGGGCAAATAGCGCCAGACGCGGGAAGGATTCACAGGAAAGAGGCGCCAAAGCGCATTGCTAAACGCGCAATTGCTTTTGCGGTTACGTAACTTCGATTGATAATTTTAACTCAAAAATTTGCGCAACATATAGCAATTAAAAACACGCAACACACAAATATGCACAATTAAGATGATAATATGTAAAGTTCTCAACCTAAAGTCCAGTTCTATGTTCAACTATGGTCAGTTTTAGGTTAAGGTTGAAAAGGGTCCATGACTAAGAGATTGATCCCACGCTTCGTACCCCTGCTTAAAGAGGTGGCCACGTGTAAGACGCACTCCAGTTCTCAAGTCAGGAACAAGAGAACAATGCCATGGTTGGGTAGGTTTCCTTATAACTAAGATCCAACACTATCGCTCAGAAAGCTTTTTGGAAGGACAAAGCGCAAACCCCTCGGGTGACTTCACACATAGAACATGTGCTAATGAGGCAAGGTAGATTGTCCTTATGGTGGCTGAACAATAGCCATGCATATGCAAAACAATATATTATTCAAAGGCATAAAAGAAGAATGAATCGTATTTTTCAAGTTTCACCCACTCATTTAAAAAAAATTAATTTTTTTAAAATCCTCCCCAGTGGAGTCGCCAAATTATGGGCGTGGATTTTTGAATTTCTTTAATGCTTACACGCGGTGTGAGCGCGTTTATTTGACTACCCCATTGTTAAGGTTTTATTGAAAATACGTTTTGAAGTCGCCAATTAGGGACTTATCCAATGTAGATTTCCCCGCCATGACTCCATAGATGGTCAGGAACCAAAAAGTGAGTTCGGGGGTGAGTACAATATAGTCAGGAAATATATTGCCCATTGTTGGCCTCTACTAAATAACAATTCACAGCTTATTTTATGCAATAGAACAATCATATAACGTTTTAAGCACCCTAAAAATATTTAGTCTAAGTTGGTTCAGGAAACACATAAAAAGACTATATTTTTAGTGACAAGTTATTAGACAATCAATATAAATGGGTTCCTAGCAGGTTGTCCAAATTATCTGAATTAATTAGAACATTTATTTAGGTCTTGATTAACAATAAATACAAGGTGATAAATATTACAATCAGGCATGAAAAATAATATGTTCATAAAAATAAATAAAAATATAAAAATAAAATACTGCAGGGAGTTAGTATAATATGTACAATACTTACAATCGCAGGAATATATTAATAACCTACATCATGAATAGAAGGTTAGTAACTTCAAGAAAATAATTAAAATAAATAAAGAAAGCAAATAAAGTTGATTAATTTAGTTGACCCTCAGAAATGATACCACCGTCCGGGGTCTTGATTTGTACGGATCTTGGAAAATTGAATTGTTTGTACGAGTCTTAAAAAATAGTGCACGTCGTATTGTTTTGTATTAGGCGTGAAGTATTAGTAGTAGTATGGTGCTGTAGTATGTGTTTGATATGGTTGACTTTAGTAAGTTGCAGGAATATATTAATAACCTACATCATGAATAGAAGATTAGTTGTGCTGTGGTTTTTGTATGTTGGTCGTGCGTGATTAATGAGAGGAGGGAGTGAGAATTATATATAGGTTTAGGGTGGTTGAGAAGCAATAGGTTTTCGAAAGATAGTAGATTTCTAAAATATTTTTATTAAAAAGATTTTAGAAAAGAGTTGGATAAAAATATTTTAAAACACTTTTGGAAAAGATTATTTTTATAAAAAGATATTTTTATTAATAAAACTAATCAATATAATTAATTAATCCTATGAATTAAGTTGGGCTTTCATAAAAACGATTTTTTAAAAGGTTTTCGAAGATGGGCTTTAAAAGGATATTTTAAAACGTTTTAGAAAATGGGCTTTTATAAAATTATTTATAAAAAGGGTTTTCAAAAATGGGTTAATAAAATGAGTTAGAAAATAGATTGGGAATAAAACATTTTATTTTAGGCTCGTTCTTTATTCTTTCCTTGATCCGGACCAATTGGAGCAGGGTATTGGTCATCATAGGGTACTTAATGGGGAGATACGATTATGTGTCTACACCTATGTTTCTTATTCTTTGTTGTGCATTTATTGACTTGTGCTACTGTTTCACACATTCCAGTTGAAGTTCTAATCCTTATTCTTTGCCTGGATGTCTACTTTTTTTCTTTTACTATTGTTCTTTCCACATAGCTATGAGTTTGCCACTTTTACTGGTAGCCTTTCTGGATCATTTGAAATTATTCTTCTGATTTATTGCCTTTTGGCTTTTTATTTATTAGTTTGATGTACTGCTCTCTAAATACCTTCCTACCTAATCTTTACCAGCTCTGCTATAAAATGTGGTAAATTTAATTCTTTATCCTTATAATCTTTCCAATCCAAACCAAAAATTATTTTTTCTTCTTCACAGATTTAAATATAAGAAACTTGTCCTATCTTTGTTTGTATCTAAACATTATTAATGCTTGGAGGTATATTACTTTAAGCCCCCTAATTATAGGTGTAGTCTTGTTGATTTCATAGAGAATCTATGCCTCAGTTACTCTTTGTTGGTGCCATTTGGTTAAGTGTACTAAGACTTTGCATCGTTTCAGCCTTACAGGTTATGGATCCAGTACCAACACAAGTAGTGATTCCTTTCCACCCTTCGCTAAAACAGATTACTGCATGCCTCAAATTTCCTGATCCTGTGTATCAGTTTCTGAATGCTTCTAAGAACAATGTGTGTGTCTCTGTTAGGACATACTGTGGTCCTATTGCTTATACTTATATTGGTGGGGAGGCTGGGACGGTAGAAGAGTCTTGCGAAAAGGCCGCGCAAAAAGCTGTCCGGGACCTCATGAAGAAGTATGGGGTGTATGTTGATGATGTTACATCTATTAATAGAGAGGTGTTTGGTCGGTGTGCTGCTATGTATCGTTTGAAGGAAGTCGAATTAGACCATATTGATCAAGGGCTCCCAAAGATTGATTTGCATGAGAGCTTGTCTAACATTGTTTGTAGTGCAAGCAAGCATGTGTGTATTGATTTTGTGTCGGTCTTGCGGTCTGTTTTTTAAATCAATTGACATACGCTGCACCCCTATTGAAACCATTGAGCACAGCCCTGGCCAGTACACCTCCTGGTTCACTGTGACACCACCAAATAATACCTTTGGTCTTGAATGCATCTTTGGTGATTGTTGTGCTACCCTTGCTGCAGCCAAACAGAGGCTTTCCAAAAAGGCTATTTTCTACCTCATAGGTGTTTACGGTTTTGAAGTTGTTGATGCAAATTATAACCCGTCAGGGTATAAGTTTGAAACTGCTTTGTGTATTCTTGCAAGGGAGAGGAACCTGTGCCTAAAGGAACGTGTTATGGGACTAAACGAAGATCTTGACCCTTCTTTGATTCTTGTGGAGCAAGATTGTCTCACTCCTCGAGGTCCTGCATTTCAGATACCTTCTGTTGGTCCTCTTTCAGTCCCTCCAAAGAAACGCAAGTCCCAACCGGCTATTGTAAGCCTCTGAAACTGAAGTACCGCTTTATTTCGCAAGCTTACCAGAACTTGATACTGTTTTTAAGCATGCCAAATTTGCCTAATTGTCGCAGTTGCTTCTGGCCCGTTTAAGTACTAGGATTAGGCCCCATGTAATAGTTGTTTTGGGTACTACAGCTGCGTAGGGCATGCTTGTCCTGCTAGATGTTTTTGGTGTTATTATGCAGCCATGTAGTCACACTAATAGTTATTTCTCATTGAAGGTGTTGTTGCCGTGTCCTACTCTGTATGTCTCTCACCTTTGGTGTGCTGGTGCGTGCATGTTTTGGGTCTATAACTCTTATACTATGATGTATTTCTGTACAGTTAATGAAATGAATTTGTTTTTGGAGTTAACTCTTTGTCCCCCTTCTTTTTATATGTATTTGTCAATGTTGTTTCAAATGTATATGTACATTATATTACAGAGGTTATTAGGGGGAAAAACAAACCCTGTCATAAGATGCTCCACCTGATGTTTGCACTTATTGCACATTTCCTTGTCTCCTAGACATATGTAAATATACACTCAGCTTTTAAAAAAACCAGTTTCTTCTTTACTAGGGGAGTTTGATTACAGTGATACCAAATGTGAAGCAGAGAATAACATAGTGCATTCAACAGTAAGTATTCATTGTATAAAGATGTCATCAGATTGTCTTTGCAAATTTGTTGTACTGGCTTCGGTTTGTCATAACCTTATCACTTTGTATTTTTAAAGGTTGTTTGTCGAGAACCACTTGCCCACGCTTCACTTTTGCGTTGGGTATGGCATGTGGATGTTCTGTTCGCTTCATACATGGGTAACTTCTTCTACTTTGATGCAACTTTCTTGTTTTAATAGCTAGAATGAGTTATGTTTTTGGCTATAAAAAAATTTTCTGGTATGTGTACTAAATTTGACTGGTGTACATTAATTGGCAGACAAGCTACTACGTTGTTCTCGCATGACCAGGTTATTTTGTGATTTTGTACACCCTTCCATCATTGCATTACAGTAACATAACCTAATTACTTTAAGTGGGCTCCATAGTGGTACTGGAGGAGAAGGGGCCCACCACCTAAATTACAACGAACAAGGCGTCCAAGAATAAGGCCTGAAAGTAAGTATAACTATATTTTTGCATTATGTTTTTGTTAAAGGGCTGCAATGAATACACTACTAAACATGATGAGCGTTATTTATGCATTAGAAGTGCCTGCTGCTATTATTGGGCAGCCATTGCCGACAGATTCGCTGAAGTTGCTTCAGCCTTACCATTGCTTAAAATGTAACGCACAAAAATTTGCTTATGAATCAGCCCATTTTTGTTGTGATGATGAAATAATAGAACTATTTTTCCAATGATTATCCCCCCCCAACTTGCTAGGTTGTTTACTTCTATGGAGGAGGACGCATTGCACTTTAGACAATATGCTCGGCTCTATAATAACTTATTTGCTTTTAGCTCGCTTGGTGGAGATTATAAAGCAACCACCGAGAAAGGAATATATGTCTTTAAATTGCATGGCTAGATTTATCACTTTGTGCCTGATTTACTTCCTGATGGGGAAAACCTAAATATCTACAAATTTATTTTTATGATGCTCAACACGAAGCTGAACATCGTGCGGGTTGTTTTCCAGAGTTACGACAAGATATAATAGATATCCAGATGAATATTACACAGAACAATCCATATGCCCAATTTTTTCGTTCCTTGAAAGAAATTGGAGTTAGCGAAAGCACAGAGATTGTTATAAATAAAAATACTGTGCTAGACCAACGTGTTTATAACGCTCCTACATTTGATGAGGTGGCTGCTCTATGGGTTGACAATGGTTCTTCAAGTCATACTAACACCCCTCATATACTTGTCTCTAGCAAGTCAAATAATTCGCATAGGATCATGCATTTTTATGGTTGCTATGATCCATTGCAATATCCACTTCTTTTTCCTTGTGGTGGTTGCGGATGGAACCAGGGGCTTAAGAAAAAAAAACAACGGGGGTCAGAGACAACGGGCTACTCAGCAAGATCCCGTTGCCTCATGTGTTATGCACAGTGCTGAGGATTTGATCGCAGAAGAAGCCCTGCGTATGCATACTATTCATTCTTTTCCCAATAATATTTAGCGCACATACATGTTTTAGATGCCAGGGAAAACGAATGCCTAAACATTTTTCTTCAACAGGTGCAACAGGAGGAAGGTCCAAGGCAGACAAACATATTTCTTACAGAGAATATTATGCTTATAGGCTTCAAAATCGGCCTAATAATATGCTCCTCAGAGCTGGGAGATGCTTGTAGCAATATATAGTCGATATGTATGTAAAGGTTGAAAACACACGGCTGGATTTCTGTCGCAACAATCAAGACACCATCATAGCAGATTTATACCAGGGCATACTTGATACTCTTGGAAGTGGTGAAAAAAGTGCAGCTAATGTCGAGCGCCGTGTGATCTTGCCACCCTCTTTCCTTGGAGGACCTCGGGACATGAAAAAAAGATATCTCAATGCCATGTCCTTGGTCCAACGATATGGCAAACCTGATTTGTTTATCACCATAACGTGTAATGTCAATTGGCCGGAAATAAAACAGGAATTAGCTGCTGGAGAAGCAGCACAGAACCGGCCTGCTTTGGTTGCAAGGATCTTTCGGGCTAAATTGCTTGCACTCAAAAAACTAATCATGGAGAAGTATGTATTCGGAGAAGTTGCTGCTATGGTTTATGTTGTTGAGTTTCAAAAACGAGGGCTTCCACATGCACACATGCTCCTCATTTTAAAACCCAATTTCAAAATTAGGTGCCCTGTAGATTTTGATAAGTTTGTGTATGCTGAGATCCCCCCGGCAAGTAACCCTAGCCTTAGGATAATTATTCTAAAACACATGATGCATGGTCCATGTGGGCATCTCAACCCCGAGTGTGCATGCATGAAGCATAAAACAACTTTGGGACAGTGTAAATATGGATATCCAAAGAGATTCTGTGATGATACAACAAACAATGCGGATGGTTATCCAATGTATATGAGACGGGATACTGGTGATAGTGTTAGAATTCGCACAGCAACATTGGATAACAGATGGGTTATACCATACAACCCGTACCTGTCATCGCTGTTTAATTGTCATTTAAACGCAGAAGTGTGCTCCACGATCCAAGCGGTGAAGTATCTCTACAAATATGTGTACAAGGGCCACGATAGAGTGTCGTTTAATGTTCGCCAGACAGGCGAAGCACAAATTGTCGATGAGATAGAGCAATATCAGTCAGGGAGGTATGTATCCCCTTGTGAAGCTGCGTGGAGAATCTTTGGGTTCGATCTTTTTGAAATACACCCCCCGGTCATGCTGCTTCCAGTCCATTTGCCTAATATGCAAACAATTCAGGTTAGGCCTCATGAACACCTTGATGATGTCATCTCTGATGACAAGCGTTGCCGCACTGGTCTCACAGAATTTTTTAGAACCAATCGTGGGATTGTTGATGGTACGGGGTACCAATATGGGGAATTTACAGAGTTCTACAGATGGGATGCATCTGCAAAGGAATGGTTTAAAAGAAAAAAAAAAAGGATTGTTATTGGGAGAATTGCATTTGTGGCCCCTTGTGAAGGTGAAAGGTATTTCTTAAGGTCGTTACTTATCCACGTGGGTGCACCTAAGTCATTTGAAGATTTACTCACTGTTGATGGTTATCGATGTGCAACCTTCCAAGAAGCAGCCCTAAAATTATGGTTGCTAGAAGAAGACGATGCAGTTGATGCATGCTTAGTTGAGGCATGTCAGGTTCAAATGCCATTTGCCCTCAGGCGCCTTTTTGCAACTATTTTGCTCTTCTGCCAACCAAGTGACCCTAATGCAATTTGGCTCAAGTACTACGATGCCCTCTCTGAAGATTTCAGGCGTGAATTTCCAAATTGCGTAGAAAAGGTAAAACGTCTAACAGCTTGGGCTGTTGAACAGTTTGTTGAGGCAATGGGAAAGTCACTTAAAAGCTTTGGCTTGGAACACATAGTAGAGGCTGAAGACGAAGAATTAAGAAGGACCCGAGATATTGTGGATGAATTGGATGCACCAATACCGCAATAATGTATTGAATGTCGTGGCAAGCTAAATACAGCGCAGCAACAAGCCTTCGATGTGATCATAAATCATGTCAAGCAAGGCAAACCTGGTGCATTCTTCATTGATGGACCAGGCGGAACAGGAAAGACATTTTTATACAAGGCGCTCTATGCTGAGATCCGTTTGATGAACCAAATTGTGCTTCCCACTACAACTTCGGGTATTGCTGCAACGAACATACCTTCAGGGAGAACAGCACACTCCAGGTTTAAAATATCTGTTGATTCATATGCTTCATTAGCTTGTGATGTTCCTAGGCAGAGTAGCCCAGCAGCATTAATCCGAGCAACAACATTGATTATTTGGGATGAGGCTTCGATGGCGAACAAACAAAATGTTGAGTCTTTGGATTTACTTCTCAGAGACTTATGCGACGCAACCATGCCCTTTGGGGGTAAAATTGTAGTTTTTAGGGGAGATTTCCGACAAGTGTTACCTGTTGTTCCCCGCAAATCACAAAGAGAAGCAGTTAATGCTAGCTTGGTGAGCTCTATCCTTTGGCCTCGATTCATCAAATTTAGGCTCACTGAAAATATCCGAGCTAAACAAGATCCTGTGTTTGCATCGTTTCTGCTCGCACTGGGTAATGGGGCACTACAGACTGAAGATAATGATATTGTGCAGATCCCCGGGCAAATTGTTAGGTCTCCACAGGAAGGTACAAATCCTATTGATGAATTAACTGCAGTGGCATTTCCTGAAATGGCTCTAGGCACACTCACCCCTGATATGTTCACAACTAGGACTATTTTGACTCCTATCAATAATGATGTTGATGCTATAAACGTTGTCCTTATAGAGAAGTACCCTGGACACGCTGTCGTCTATAAAAGTTTTGATACAATCCTAGATGATAAATGTGTTATTTATCCTACTGAGTTCATAAACAAGTTGTGCCCTGGTGGCATGAGCCCACATGAACTTCTCTTAAAGGAAAATTGCCCTGTCATTTTGATTCGAAATATTCTACCATCTGATGGTCTGTGCAACGGGACGAGGCTTATATGCAAAAGTTTCTTCCCAAATTTCATTGAATGTGTTATTACAACTGGTCACCACAGCGGAGAACATGTCTCATTTTGCTTCGAAATATTCTACCATCTGATGGTCTGTGCAACGAGACAAAGCTTATATGCAAAAGTTTCTTCCCAAATGTCATTGAATGTGTTATTACAACTGGTCACCACAGCGGAGAACATGTCCTTATACCACGAATCAAGCTACGACCAGCTGCTGGTTCTAACTACCCGTCTCAATTTCAAAGGAAACAATTCCCTATAAAGCTTAGCTTTGTAATGACAATCAACAGATTTCAGGGCCAAACACTCTCTCAGGTTGCTAGTCTATCTTCCTAAGCAATGTTTTGCACACGGCCAGTTGTATGTAGCACTGTCTCGTGCTAAGGAATCTGCTAAAGTAAAAGTGATTTCGGCACATATTGCACAGCATCATTCTGAGACCAGTGCCAGGAATGTTGTTTCTTTTGATGTTCTGAGAATGGCAGGCATCATATAGCTAAGTACCTGTGCATGTAAGTAATTTCTTGCAATCTGATCTATTTGGGTCTGAATATGTACATGATAACCTCTTCAGTATATTTATTTTCTTGACATGATCAGATACTTAATCTAAAGAATGGGGCTATTCCGTTAGTATGCATTAGATCATAACTATTTTGCCTGGTTGCATCACATGCTTCATTTTTCCCTTTTCTCAGGACATGGCTTCGTGGATGGTTAGAGCCTTTAATGCATTCAGAGCTCACCTAAAATTTTTTGAACAACGTGAGCAAGCCTCCAAGAGAGGTGTGAAATCATTAGTTGATGCCTATAGGTTTAACTTATCAAATGTTTTTGTGGTTGAACATGAGGTTACATCTGTGCCTGTTAACATATTTCCACCTCCACCTTTTATATTGCCAGTCAACCATTACTCTTGAATATTGATAATGTAATTGAATTGAACAAAACCTTAAATAGGAAATCTGACTACTTTGTTAACTCTGTTAATGTTTTGTTACTTATTCAATTAACTCTCTAAATGAGCTGCAGCAATGATTCTTTTCTATTTAGATCAAAAAATCTCAGGTAACAAAGTTTTAGAGTTGCTTATTCAGTTATATAGATCTTATTGTTCTGATATGAACTGTGTACATATGTCTATGTTTTGTCTTCCACTTCATTATATATTTATATTAAACACAAACATGCAACCACTTGTAACAGGCAGAAGATGAGGTCCTAGCTAGGACAAAGGAGAATTAGCGTTTGAGGATTACTACTCCAAGCAAGATTGCGAGACCGCACATCTAAATCACACGGCAAATTGGATCCCACCGATAGAGAACACGAAATATGCTATTAGTAACCACTGTTAAAGTTAACTTTGAACTAATGCATACAAAAGTTGTGACATAGTCTACAACTCTTTAAAGCATCCTAAATACCTAGACAATGAAAACAATAACATTTCTAACTTGTTTATTTAAAACAGATGTGTACAAAAAGGAAGGGTAAAGATATGCCAACAATAAATCAGTTTACAAGAAAAAATAAAGATAAGAGTTTGCTAAAAAAAAGCAGTCAGAATATGTTGGCAGCCTGATATGACTAATTGAATGAACAGTAGTACACAATAGGTTACCTAAAGATATTTCCTAAAAAAACATTTTCTAATACATCATAATAGACTAGGTAGTACGTGTGGAGTATGGGGTTGTACCGCTAAGGCATGGCTATCAAAGAAAACAAGCCAGATTACCTCTTCTTACACTTAATCAAGTACAACTTATCTACTGTTTGTAAACAGTGTAGTTGTTTTGCCCAGAACTGGCCCCTTGTTTGGTAAGGCAGCAAAACTTACAACTACAAATTTAGCTTTGCTAACCATTTCACACGTTCAAGCCCCAGGTTGTAAAGGCATAGAAATCCTACTTCCCTAACTTCTAGCAACATCAAGCACACTCAACTTCCATAACAGGTACTAAGAAAATGAAACCCTTTAACATTCTTGTTTCTTTGTTTTTCCTTGAACTAATTGACATAAATATTACATTCCTCTGCATATTCTTTTTAAAAAGAGCATAATACTAACTGTTATTCAATTTATTTTGCTTGCTTACACTTATTTTTTTGCTTAGATTGAACCTAAAACATGTTGTTATACATGTTATGTCCTTCTGTATATTAATTTGGTAATCTCACTATAGATGTTTGCTTCTTTCTGTATACTTTTTCAAAAACAGAGCATAATACTAACTGCTATTCTATTTTGCTTGCTTACAGTGATTTTTTTTGCTTAGATTGAACTTGAATAATTTTGTCATACATGTTATATTCTTTTGTCTATTAATTTGGTTATCTCACTATAGATGCTTGCTTCTTTCTGCATATTCTTTTTTTAAAAGAGCATAATACTAACTGCTATTCAATTTTGCTTGCTTACATTTTTTTTTTTTTGCTTAGGTTGAACCTGAAACATGTTGTCATACATGTTATATTCTTTTTGTATATTAATTTGGTAATCTCACTATAGATGTTTGCTACCTTTTTAACAAACAAGCCTGCAATAAATCTTGTTCAAATTGATTGCCTAACATAGTTTATGTACCATATTAATACTTGATTCAAGCTCTACCTGAGTGCACTAAGACACCCAATATAATAAATCCAACAGTTAACTGAGCTTTTTTTTTTTTACAAAGATCATTTACATTGATAAAAAACAGTTGTCAATAATCTTTTGCTGTGGAAAAGACAAATAGAACTGTTAAGGATTTTGTTACATAAATGGTTCATCGAACTTGTGTAGAATAATCAACCATTTAGACTATGAATGAATGTTAACATAGTTAATTTAGGCTGAACATGATCAGTTGACAGTTGATGAAAAGAAAAATAAATAAGAACCTAAGTATATATCTCTGGGTACTTATATTGTTTCAAGCTTTTGGACCACTTCAAACATTCAACATTTCTTCTTCATACCTTCAATAATGTCCATTCCAAATCTTCATTGCATAGCTATAGTTGCTAATAGATAGTTGTTAAATGGACACAATATGCAGACTTTGAAGATGAAACCTAAGCGCGTCTTCTTGGACGAACTTAATTCTAGCAGTAAGGCATACAAGGTGAAAGTGAAAGTCATCGAGAAAGGCTGCCCAAAGGTTTCTCCAAAAAAAGGAACCGTTTACCAAAATCTTCTTCTAGAGGATGATAAGGTATGTTGCCTTTTTGCCCAAACTCATTAGCTTTCCAATTAAATACTTCCCAACTATTATACAGTCTTTAATTCTTACAGACAAAAGCAAATCCAATTAGAGTTATTATTCATAACCATACATCCAAGAGTTATTATGCATAGATACTTCCCACATATTTAGTGTATGTGGACAAAGAAAAACTCTTTTGAAATGCACTAAATGACAAAAAAACACGTTTTAAAACCACCGTAGCTAAAAAGTTGTACACAAACAGGTAATATTGCTTACTAAATACTCCCTGTATACCTATTAAAACACCTACATAATCCTTTTAAAAAAACAAACCAGTGCTCTTTTTACAGAGCAACAGAATGCGTGGTGCACTTTTTGGAGATCAAATAGAAGGATATAAGGAAGCTTTTGTTTACAAAGGAGAATACGAAATAACCAATGCTCCAATTAAACCTATGGAAGAACAGTGGAAATCCAACCCCTCAGAGCTTAACTATCAAATGAGTTTTGGAAGACAAACTGTCATCCAACCTGTCAATGCTGAGACAAATCCTCTACTGGCAGACTACCAGAATATTGCTGCAATTCCAAAAGCTGGAAATCCCAATGAGAAATTTGGTGAGGGACGTTGAATTTTCTTTTAAAACATTTCAATGCCCCCAACAATATACATTTCAGTTATTAGCTTTGTGTATCTTTGTATGTTATGTGTTGTACTTGTGTGGTTTGTATACAATGATGCTTTGCTTAAAATGTTTTATGCACATTCACACACACAGAAGTCATTAATGTTTAGCACATGCTTCATTCCTTTTAATTATATGATGCACACGTTCTTAGTTTATAAATATCCTGTGACGTAGCGCTTCATTCACCATTGTGTAGATGTCCTTGGCGTAGTTCTCTATGTCGAAGAAGCTACACGGACCATAGTTACATCCAATGCACATGAAAGCAACATCCAATGCACGTGAAAGCAAGGTCCGAGAAATTATCATAGCTGACCACATGTATACTAAACATCTTATCATAAGCTATTTCCTTTTGAATCAACACTTAATCAAGGACATATGACATCTTATGCACAAACCACAATGCAGCACTCAACAACCTTTGGTCATTTCTGCTTGGAATGATATTGCTTGAGAAGATTGTGACCGTCTCACTACTTGGGCTGAAAAGTTCAAGGTCGTTGGAATAATTGCCCTGAAAGTAACTACTCACAAAGGTATTTTCCTACCTAAATATACAACCACATTTAGCCATGCAACCATAAGCTTTTTCCGCTGATGTGTTCTTTGTACATAGGCTTCTCACTAGCAACAACCATGTCAACAACCATGTCAACAACCATTGTTCATGAACCTCAAGGGGACAAGGCAACTGCACTAGCTGAGTGGTAATGTACCCTTTCAAATTTCCTGTGATAGTAACAACTAACCAGTGAACCCAACACGTAAATGTAGCCCACTAATATTTCTTATGTTTTCTAGGGCACTTCGTCACAGAGTTGCCTTAGCTGACAAACAAGCAAGAATCCTTGATGTAAGGTTCACATCAAAAGAGAAAGTAATCATGCAAATCAGTGATTTAAGGCTAAAAACATTAAGCTGTTACACAACATTATTAGCCAGTTTTACTAAGCAAAGTTTTCAAACAAAACAACATTGTTAACAGGGTGTTTGTTATTAACTACAGCCTCTAAACACGCTGCAAGAAGAACGGATCTGGTTCAGAGTCACAATACCTCAGGCTGACTTTGAAAAGGTCCATGCATACCCTGGCTGTTCTAATTGTGGAAAGCGCACAGATGTCCCCATAAGCAATGGGTTCACATGTCCAACATGCTTTGGAAAAGACGTCATATCAGTTCCTAAGTGCGTTTTTCATATACATATCAACTAGCTATTTAATCATATGCACACCCTTTCCTATCACTAACATACAACATTGTACATATAGGGTAACATTTAACTGTGAGGTATCTGATGGAACGGGCACCCTTCCAGTCACGTTGTTCACAAGTGATTCGAAAAAGCTTTTCAAGATGCCAGTTGAAGACATCTTCAGGCTAAAGCACTCTGTATGTGTCTAAAACGTTCTATGAAATTCAACTTTATAAAATTTAAACTTTAAATCTACATTCATATTTAATTAGATAAACTTACAAGTGGTAGGGCTAAAACGTTAACATAGTGCCTAACTCTTGTAATCCAAAATATCCCAGGATGATCAGCAAGCCTTTGCAAATATCCAAGAACACCTTAGCAGCTGCCATTTCCTCATTCAAGTGGGGCCAAAAACAACCCTCTCCTGCAACAACGTCCTTCAATGGATCCTAAAAAGAGTTGTCCTCGAAGATGAAGCTACGAAAGATAATAAAAGCATGCCCGACACTGCCGTAGAACCTAAGGACAATGTTGTTACTCAAAGTCCCGAAGACATTCCTCCAGGCTTTGCTGCCAAGCCTGTTTATGAAGACTACAACTAATCTGTTCCAAGGGAATCATAAATAAACAATTTACTTAATTAGTATTTGCTGTAAAAGGTACTTGCATGTGTCCATGCTTTGGCCTTAGGAAAAGCCTCTGGAAAAACTTGTTTTTGTCTACTATTCAAGACAAGTACCCTATTTATGTTAGAATATATATAACAATGATGCACGGCCTCCTACAAGAACATTGAGAACTACATGTTTCAGTGTTCCATGTGTTCATGCTTTGCCCTGTACAAGCTATTACTACCAACACTAGAGTGGTGCCTATTATCTATTACAACTGCTTGTCTTATGTTAACATAGACATGGTACTAATACAAAGTCCTTACAAGTGCAGCTATTAATTGCCCGTATTATTGTCTCTTCTTTCACACGTTTGTTTTAACAAATTAATATTATTATGGAAAGATGCTTCTGAGATTAAGTTCCATTTAGCCATATTATAGTTAAATTTAACTATTGAATTAGCCGACAAATAGTTAATATTTGTAGGTCAATCTAAGTTACGGATTGTTTTGGGAGGATGCACTCAAAGTTAAGCCCATTCCAAGTTAATCAAGAGTCAAAATCTTTCAAAACCGACCAACTATAGTTGGACTAATGGTGCCTTTTTTTGGATGAAAAATGCCATACTGCATATAATTGTCAATTAATCTCACCTAAACTTTGTTGTTTTCCTTTAGGGCCAAATGTTAAATGTAATCGCTCCAACCTTATTACTTGAATTAAACTTATTGAAATTTAACTAAAAAACATTGAACATATTAAATTCTATTAGATATCTACCATCCAATGCATACCTTTGTTTTATTCCCAATTGCACCTGCTTCCCTTCCCCCCTCCCTCCTTTTCCATGTCTCTGCTACCCCAAATGGCTACTTAATTAAAAGAGATTATAAGCACCAGATTCACTACATAACAACTTCAATTTAACTATCTAAGATATAAATAGAGATAATCATTCCACTTAATTCATATTAACCAACTGAGTTCCATACACAAGAACTTAGCACAGGAAGGCCAAGTTAAACACTATATACTAATACCTAACATCTTTTAGTTAAGGAATGGAATAACACATGTACACAAAAGATGTCCATTCCATATTCAGTTCATTGCCTACATTAGCTAATTACATTTCCTAAGGGCTAACCACAAAAAAAAAAAGTAAAGCCATCATCACAACCAAATCCCCCCGCTCCAATCGTAACATAAACTACCCAAAACGAAACCCAAACAAAAATTTTCACTCATATCATCTTGTAGCAGGGGAGGCTTGTCTTTCATTCCTCGTAGCCATCATCTGACCTCTCAAATTCATCCTCTGACTCCTCATGCATCCATCTTAAATACCTTGCATCATTGTGGATGATGTCCCAGCATATCCAAAACTCAAATCGGTTCCCCCATTGCTGAACCCTCTCCGGAATCCACCACTTCTAATGCCACATCTCCTTCCATCTCTTGCACACCAAAGAAACAGCCCCCTTATCCTTCCTAGACAATTTGGGGAACACATACATACACATGATGTGCTCATTGAAGAGCACATCCTCAGCAACTTGCAAATTTTCTCGTTGTAAAAAAAAAGGATTTGGAAAAGAAATGAGTTTTCTGATAAGGATTTAGAAAAGGAATTAAAAAAAAAGAACAATTAATAACAATGGGTTATCGTTAATGGGTTGAACATGGATTGAAGGCTTTGAAATGTACTTCTATAGGATTGGATATTGAAATAGGAAATGAATTTAAGCTTGTTCTTTATTCTTTCCTTATTGATCTCGACTAACTAGATGGTGTTACAATCCATTTTTGGGGTGCATTTTTATTTTTCGGTGAAAGCAAGAGAAGTTTATGTACCTATAAAAGCAATATTGTATTCTATCATGATAAGTTTATTTTGATTACATTAGTTAAATATTTGGTTAGTTTAGGTTAATTAGTATTAGGACTTCAAGTGTTAGCAACACAAAGCTATAACAATATTTAAATTAATCTACGACTCTTTTCTGTTTAGCTGATTTGATGTAATAAAATGTACCAATTAAATATTTGGCTTAGGTGGGTGCACTTTAGTTTTGGACCGTTCTGAAACGATTTAAAGTTGAGACCATTCAAAGTTAATTGGAAGTTGGGATGACGTTATATAACAGACCAGTGATAGTTTGGACCAATAATGTCATTTTTTTCATTTTGAATTTTTGTAGTTTGATCTTTTAGTTAGCCAAAAATACTTTGTATTAGTTTAGTGGATATTCTAGAATGTGATGTGTACATAATAAAATTATATGAGGCGAGAGTAACCATATGCCCGAAAGGAGTCAATTGTATAAATGATAATTAGATTGATCACCACTTTAAGAAAATTAATTACATTCTTTTTCTAAAATTGACCAATTTTGACTTGAAAAATGACTCCTTTTGAATTAAAAAGTGATCATTTTAGACTAAAAATGAAAATTTTATAATAAACTTATTGTGTGCGCTGCAGGCAAGATTTAGTGTTTAAAATTCACCTCTCTCTCTTCTCTTTTCACAGAAAATCCTCTAGAGGGGCTGCCATGGATGTTCTCGTCCATGGTAAGCCCCTCTTTCTCTCCTTTTTGCAGTTTCTAGTTTATTTTCTTGCTTTTCTCGTTTTTTTGCAGTTTTTAATAAGTCCCATATGTGTGATGGCTTTAGTCTCCTTTATGGTTTTTGTAGTCACCCCCTTCACGGCGGGTCTATTAGTTTGGTTTCTTTGTGTGTTAGCGGGGTTTGGACCCTGGCTTCAGTTGAAGGTTGATTTGTTGATAGGATTTTGTGCGGGATTGCAACGGCGGTCGGTACTTCGCGTACAATCGGTTGAATCAACTCTAGTTCTACATCAAAACTACATCAGATCGTTAAACCCCCTCGTAGAAGGCTGCATCAGACATCGATGTGAAAGAGGGTATTTAGAAGGGTTATTTCTGCTCAACGATCGTGGTTTTGCCATATTAGAATTAAGTTTCTTTCAATTTGATGTGTATGTTTCGGTTTCTGACTTCTATTGTAAATGTGGTATGACTTTATATTAATGAATGAATTTTCACTTCAAAAAAAAAAAAAAGTTATGGTTTTTTCCCGGCAAATAACCTATCTAGTTAGAATATTATTGGCAAGGAACGTTACATCAGATTAGATTTCACGTACGGTAGTAATCTGACACTCAAGTCCTTCACATATCCTCTAAAAAATACAGAAGCATAATCTGCATGCTCCAGCACTAAAACATCTCTATTCTTAATATCCAAAACTCATCCAATGAATATGTCTCCAAAAACAGCCACAATCTCCCTCTCTCTCGCTCTCCTCCTCCTAACTATAACACTGTTCTCCGCCACAACCGACTGCCCGGGATTTGATTCAGTCTCTGACGTCTTGCGTCATTACGATATACCTCCCGGGCTTTTCCCTGATTATGTGAAGCACTTTGAGTGCGATCCTCTCAACAAAGACTCCCTCCAATTATCGATTAAATTGCACGGTGCTTGTACCGTGAGTAGGACATTGCACGGTGTCGGTAATCGTGTCGTCTGCCAACCCCAGATGTCAGCGATCATATCCTACCGGCAGCTCACCAATATCAAGGGAGACACTGTCGAGCTCATCGTTAATAACAACCGATTTGGAGATATCATGACAGTTACCGAAGCAAAAGTTTTCCCATTAGGCAACTTCCTTATGTTTAATTCTGATAAAGGTGAAAGTCCGTGGTTCCCTGTTGCTTTAATCTAGGTACCTCCCAAGTGTGATAGTACCGCTTTCAATTACGCCGCCTTTGCCGGAGCAGTTAATGCGAAGAACGACAACAAAGCTATTCCGAATTGGGTCTATAACTATGGTCCCCTGCGTCCCGTTGTTGCTTAAGCTAAAGTTTGAGCAGACCTTGGCTTGCGCTACACTAGCTGATGCGAGGCTTGTGAACTGCTGTTTGTTTCTATGGACTTGAGCATGTCTGCGTTTTATGCATGTCCCTAATATGTACTTGTAATGTTTAATTTCAATAAATCTGCTTATAATGTAAGCAGCAGTGTACGTTGTATGATGTAAAATATAAGTAATTTTTTCTATGAAATCCTTTTCTTATACTAAAATAGATACCAAAAGGACTAGACTGTACCATGTTGTGATCATTTAACAAAATATTTTTTTTTTTATTAGACTGAAATTAATTCATGATCTGAAGTCATACAGCATATCAATTTGGATCAAATATAATTCTACTATGGCTAAATCATGATCGTTTGTGAGATCTAACGATTATATAAACCCTCTCTTACATTGTCACATTGGTATTATTTGATACAATCTTTTGAGAGGGGGTGAAAACATCGGTTCTAATTTTGTTGTACAACTAACTTAATTCAATTGAATGTATATGAAAAACAAATTTTTGCATGTGACGTCGCACAAATTCCCATCAACAAATTAATCTATAGATGAAAATGAAAACCCAAAAACAAAAATCTCTAAACTTTCACAATGAGAGAGATCAAACTCAATATATAGATAGTTATAAGACAAAATATGGGTAGAAAATCACATCTTTTAGAGAAAGACATGAAGTTTATAATAAACAATAACTTAAAAATAACTTAAAACTAGTAATAAAACAGGAAAGGGGGGTTAATGTGCCTCCAAGGTACGGTGGTTAGGGATGGGCATGAAAGACCCAGGGCTCGACCTAGACCCAGTTGGACCAGACCCAAGGGTTTGAGTCTAGAATTTTGAGACCAATTGGGTCTCGATCGGATCTGGGTCTAGGTCCGAGTCTGGTAGATTCACACCTAAACCCGACCCTATATATATATATATATATATATATATATATATATATATATATATATATATATATATATATATATATATATATATATATATGCAGGGTAAGATCAGGTGAGAATGAGTACTTTTGTGCTAACATAGATCATAAGTGAGAATAGATTTATGTTTAGAACATAGGCAACACTTTTTAGAATATACTTAACTTTTTGTTTTTAGAACATATCCAACACCTTTTTAGAATAATAACTAATAGAACATATGATATGAGTTTTAGAACATAAACACATTTTTTTAGAACGTAAGAACCTCATCAACACATATACATATATTGATATAAACATGTTCTAAATTCTCAACCTTATATCCTGAATTATGACAATAATGTTCTAAAATATTTTTAGTATGTTTAAATTATTTAAGTATATTCTAAATTATTTTAAACATGTTCTAAATTATTTTAAGTATATTATAAAGGATTACAAGTATGTTCTAAATCAATTCTAGTAAAATTTTAGAACATGTACACCATATTGTAGAACATATACACTATCTTTCAGATCATATATAATAACTTTTAGAACATAAGTAATACTATATAGGAAAAATTGACGCTATGGGGCTCAACTATGTCGGGGGTATTGTTTTTTATAAGACCCTTCGTGTTTTTAACCTGCTAGAGTAGGTCATGGGTCACGTGACTTCATTTTAAATCATGTGACTCCCTCTTTCTCCTCCTCTGATTTCACTTCCACCTCCCTCCTCCCTCCTATGTCGTCTATCTTCCTCATCTTCTGCTTTAACTTTACCCCTCTTCTTCTTCCTTTTCTTCATCTCATTGTACCTCTGCCACTCCCACTACCAAAGGCAGCACATACCACGATGGGATTGAAAAAGTGAAGTCCAGGTTCTGCAAGTTTTCAAAATCGACCCCATCCCTCAATCACCACCACGGCACCACCTATTACAAAGTTGAAAACCACCCCACCCGTCTAGCACCCCCGAAATTAGAATTTGGAAACCACTCTTCCCTAATTCTCTCATTCGGTAATGGGGCGAGTGTGGGAGAAGACAGATTGACGAAAATGGTGTCGGGGATAGGGTCGCGACGCAGGGCCGTGGAGAGGGGGTTTCGATGCGAAGACGACGTGTGCGACTGCGGCCGGGGCGTTCGGCGGTGGCTCCTTGTGCGAGGGAGGAGGCGAGAGGGTCGGGGTGGAGGAGAGATAATGAGGGTGGAGGAGAGAGAATGAGGGGTGAGGGCCGGAGGTTGGGGTGGGGTTAGGAGGAGAGAGGGAGAGAGATGTTGTGTGAGAGAATGAGGGGGTGAGGCCGGGAACGCGGCGGTAGGGGTGGTTCCCGCCCCCTGTTTTTTTCGGCAGTGTTGATGCGAGAAGAGTTATGCGGAGGAGAAGGAGAGATAGTGAGGGTTCTCTTGTTGTGTGGTTGTGTGCCTCACATTTTCTCTTTCCTCTGCTCGTGGTGGTGGTGGTGCTCCTCTGTTGTGCTGCCGTTAGTGAAGTTGTTAGTGCTGGAGATGTCGAGAGAAAGAAGGAAGAATGAACAGGGGAGGTGTAAAGGGGAGTAAAGACTTCAGAATTTGAAAATAAAATGAAGCATAAGTTTACCTATTCAGCAGGTTAAAAGTCACCAGGGTCCAATGAAAAACAATACCCCCAAAAGTTAGGACTTCCACAGTAGGATAATTGATAGTTGGAACCTATTAAAGACAACCGCTCATAGTTGAGCCCCATGGCGTCAATTTTTCCTACTATATATGCAAAATCACAATAAGAGGCAACCTCATCTTCTCTCATCTCAACAAAGCTTTTAATTGCAACTTAGCAATAAATGATCATCATGATCCACCATATCAAATGATCAAAATCATGTATCATCAACACATCAATAAACAAAATTCAAAAAAAAGTTTATCGCCAATCGATTTATTAGCAATAAAATTACACCAAAAATCTAAAATTATCAACTAAACTTAGTTGAGAAAACTTGCTCATCATCATCATCAACTAAAATTACTTCATCCACGACAAAGTTCAATTAAGAGTAAAAATGATGTAAGGAAAAAATGCAGAAAAAGAGAAAGACAATAATCAAATTCATACTTCTGCACCTTTTATCGACACTTTTCGCCAGTAATGTAATACCTCGAATTTTCAAAGATTATTTTATTATTTATTAAGGTTTAATATTATTTCCACTTAAAATCTATTTTATGATAATACGATTTTATTTGATAACTATGTTTATTAAAATAATGATTTCATTTAGTTTTGATTTATTTAACAAGTTTAAAATAAATCATTTACTTGTTTATTATTCATTTCATTATTTCTAATTAATTAAACTCTTTATTTTTGGTTGTGGGTATCTTTGTACATGTGTCCATCCATTTTTAGCAATCCAAGCCCAAATACAAGTCCATAGCCATATGTCTTTTAGCCAAAAAGAAAAAGGAAAATAAAACTAAAACAAACAGGGGTGAAAACAGTTTCACCATCTTCCCTCCCCTCCCTTCCTTCGTTCCTGATTTACAGCACACAAGAGTAAATTTTTCAACAAAAATTGCAGCCTTTGACAGTAGGAAATTGAATTTCAGTCCACAAATATCAGATTTTAGGGACAAATTTTCAAAGAGCAACCACCAAAGCCCTCACACCTCACCTCCACCATTAATGGAGCTTGACCAAAGCTCAAAGATTTCTGACCAATCTCCTCTATAAATACTGAACCTTATTCACCAATTTGCTCAGGCAAACAATTCAAAAAGGTTTGCTTCAATCCTTTATCTTCTTTCATAAATTTCTGAATTTTGTTTTGGAAGATAAAAATGAAAATTTCAATCCATAAACAACCTCCCCTGATTCTTTGAACCGCCGAAAACCACCGCACCACCACTTAAATTACCTCGAACCACCTGAATCGCGGCCAACCACCGCGACAAACGCCAACCACCAGCCCTTCCACCCCTTCACAGCACCCTGCTGTCGCCCTGAATGCAACCGCGCCAGCCACCCACTCGACCACCTGACCCCCGTCCCCTGCCTGACTTCATCGACGGCGCGCCACCATCAAAACCACCAGCGCAACCTCCCTCCTCTTTCTCCCTGATTCGTCCCTTCCCCTGACTTCCTTCCTTCTTCGTTCTTTTTTTCAGTTTTGTTAAACTGATTTTTGGAATCAGTAATACTTTCCTTTCCCCCCCTTTTTAAATGACTGTGACTTTTTTTTTTAAAACAAAACAATGTTTAATTTTGATTAATTAGCTTGGATTATCTTATGATTATAATAACTTAATCTTTATGACTTTAAAAACATCTTGTTTGGTTAAGAAAACTTAAGTTGAAGTAATTTTTAAGTACTAAAATGATTTCATAAATAATTTGAAAACCATAAACTCTGATTTATAAACTCTCTTAAAATCATTAAGAATTTCTTTAAGTTAACTGAATTACTTAAATTGTTTATTTTATATATGAAAAGGGGTTATTTAGGTAACTAACTTTGATCTCCTTAATGTCTATTGTAGACTCCGATTGCGTAGACGAGGAATATCAAGAGTGTTAATCCGTTCGTGAACTTTACTTTTGGGCACGCGTCACGAGGTAATCTCCGATGTCCATCTAAGCGTAGATCCCGTTAGAATAAAACGAATTAATTATGTGACTATGTGAATTAGAATATGGATTATGAATATGGTTTATAGTTATGGATTATGCACGATGAATGAGTATGACAAATGAAATAACTTGTATAACGGACGATATGACAATGATGATTATTAATATAACGTTGTTAATACCGTCAATAATATAATAGCAACTTAATCACTAATCTTTTATTCTTGTTATCAACATCGTTTAATGTCATTTAGTAATGTTATTATTATTATTATTTTTATTATTATTATTATTATTATTATTATTATTATTATTATTATTATTATTATTATTATTATTATTATTATTATTATTATTATCATCATCATCATCACTATTCTTACCATTTATATTATTATACTACTAAGATTATTGTTATCGTTATTATTATATTGAAGTGATGAGTGAAAGTTGAAAATTATCAAGAACATGTAATAATTGGATGATTATGAGTTAATCTATGTAACCATGTAACGTTTATGAAAATAAATACGATATGAATTGAATTCTGGATTTAGAATGAAAGTATTCACTCTTGATTAAATGAAATGATGCATATGTATACATGTGTTATGTAATGACTTGAATTAAAAGCTATTAATCACTTAAAGTGAAATATCGGAGGGAAATGATGAACAGGTTGCCCTGTAAGAGAGGTTCAGCGGCCACCTACAGATTCTCTGGTTACTATGCTGATTTTCTGTTACTTGTCTTCTTTCTATCTTGTTGTGATCCAAGTCGTAGGGGTAGGCACACTAGGGACTCTGTTATTATGGCCATTATGTTATCCGTAGGTGGTTACAGGGGATTGACCCCGGCCTACAATGTTGAAGTAAGTGGTTACAGGGGATTGACCCCGGCTTACTGGCGTTCTCTTTCCTCTCCTTAAATAAATGGATTAATTGAACTTATGCGATTATTCGTTGTATATAAACGTGTATGTGTGCTATGCCTTATAACCCTATTAACCTACTATTTTACAAGGTATTTTCAACTTAAGTATTTTACAGGATGGAGTTGGAATTACTCAGTTTTTCTGATTTTTGGGAGCTTGTCTCTCTTGTTTCTTTTCAATGTATTTGTGCAGGTGGGTGATCGACGGGGGAACAAAAGGGAGATCATTTAGAGTTTTCATCCACTTAGCTTATGTTTTCACTTCCGCTGGAACTCTGAAACACTTAAGTAATTAGTAATGTTTAATGAACGATATACTTGGTTGTAAGGATTAATTTATTTTGAATTTAGTATGCTTTAACCTAGCCTTGCATTTATTTCCAAGGAGATAAGTGCGGCGGTAGCACGCCCGTTGAGTCGAACCCTCGTGGATTTTCCCCTATCTCGAGTTTTTTTAAATGAAAAAGGGTTCGGGTTGGCGGGGGTGTTACAAAGTGGTATCAGAGCCGAGTTAGATTAACTAGGGAAAGATTAAAATTATTAAAATATAATAATTAGGAAAATGAATCAAATTAGGGTTAACTTAAAATTGGTTTATGAGGTCAAAATTTAAAAAAAAATTTGGGAAAAATGAATTAGGAATAAAATGTGAACTAAGGGTTTAGTATGGGTACGAATGGGTTATGTGTACATGTATGAAAGTACTCGTTAAAGGTACTTATTAATTGTTTATTGTATTAGATGGCCAAGACACGTTTGACCGCCAGGAAATGCACCAGAACCGCTCATCAAGGACCCTACCTTTTATGGATGAGGGTAGGAGAGTCTGTTTCAGCTTATATTTACAGGTTACGGTTAACAATGAAGTGTTACCACCTCAACGACGGCCACGGATATTCTGATTACCTCACGCCACCTAGACAGGCCGATATTTTGATTCACACTCTCCCCAACGATGGTCCTTATGCTGGAATTAACAGCGAATACTCTGATGTTCTGAAAAAAGGAAAGTTAAACTATGAACGATACACATTGAAAGGGAAGTGGTATCTCACGTTGAGTTACCTGGAGAAAAGAATGCTCGATGCTAGGGTCAAGTGGCTTAACGACTATTTTCCCACCGATGATGAGGAACCCAACCATAGTGGCGATGAAGAAGTAGGAAGCAACCCCGCCTCACCCGTTGTAAATCTCAATGGAGATGGAGACGGAGATGAAGGTGAAGACGAGGACCCATCCGAGTACGCTGACTAGAAATCCAAATCTCTAGCCCTAACCCTTAGATTTCTAATTAAGGTCGTAAAGGACCAATTAATTTGTTAACTTAGTTAAGGATGGTGCGACTAATGCTTATTCGACTATTTGAAACAAACTCTTATGCTACTATGAACGAATTGTTATGGCACTTTTGGAGTAATGAATGATGAACTTTTGACATGTGAATTGAGTATGAAATGAATGATGAACTTTTGATATGTGAATTGAGTATGAAATGAAATGAACGAATGGTGCAAACCATGATTATGTGAATTAGCTTTTATATAAGAATCAATGTGAATCGTAGAAATATAATGTGAATAACGCAGGTAGCTTATGCAATACGTTTATACGTGATCTAGAGCAAGGCGATAAGAAAACCAAATGGTCGAAACTCCTGAACAAGTTGCAGCACGACTTAGGACTCTCGAGCAACTAGCTCAGAGCTTTGGCTTAGTCCTTCAAAACCAGATCAACAACAACCACCATGGAGATGATCCGCAAGCTGCAATGGCGAAAAAGATTTCCGCTTTGAAACCACCAACCTTTGTTGGGAGAGAAGACCCACTACTTCTCGAGAATTGGATAAGAGACTTCGAAAAGATTTTCACAGCCACGGGTACGCCTGAGGCCCAGAAAGTAGACCATGCAACCTTTCATCTGCACGAAGATGCCGATACTTGGTGGGAAAGTGTAGGATCTACTGTTAAAGCTCAAGAGAACTTTAACTGGGAAGCATTTAAGGTAGCAATTAAGGCTCGATTCTTCCCCGAGCACATTCGTAGGCAAAAGTACAATGAGTTTAGTAGGTTTAACCAGAGTTATAACATGAGTGTGCAAGAGTACGCTCATAAATTCAATGAGTATGCCCGATTCTGCCCGACTGTAGTGCCAGATGAAGGAACTAAGGCCCAGAAGTTTGAAGACGGACTTAAGTTTGATCTTCAGACTCGAATGGGAGGTAGCACCTCTACCACTTTCGCGGAAGCGTATGCTAAGGCCTCAAACCTGGAGAGAATCTTACAGCGCGAGAGAGAGGTGCTAGGGAGACATAAAAGGAAGGAACCTGCCGGCAACAACAACAGCCTAGGGTACGACAAAAGGCCCAACAATGGTGGAAACAACAATAACAATGGTGGACGCTACAACAACCGCAACAATCAGAGTTCTGGACAACAGACCCAGCAAGGAAATAGGAACCAAAAGAACTTTGTTTGCAAGAAGTGTGCCAAGAGCCATCCAGGGTTCACTTGTCAGGGTGAAAGAATCAAATGTTTCGAGTGTGGAGAAGTAGGTCACAAATCGTTCAACTGTCCAAAGAAGCAAGCTCAAAATGGACCAAATGGGAACAATGGTAACAATAGAGGTGGAAACAGAATTCAAAACTTCAATAACAACCGCCCTACTGGAGGAAATGCTGCACAGAACGGGAACCAGAACAACCGCTCTTTTGGAGGTGGAAATGGAAACTATGGAAAGAATGGCAATGGAGGCTACACCAATGGAAGAATCAATGTCATGAGCCGAATTGAAGCTGACACCGATGCCAATGTTGTGACAGGTATATTTCTAGTAAACTCAAACCCTGCTTATGTACTCTTTGATTCCGGAGCGTCTCATTCTTTTATTTCTAACACTTTTGTTAATAAGTATCCGCTCAAGTCTACCCAGTCTTATCGAGCCAATATAGCCATGCCCACCGGTGAAACTGTTTTTTGTAAATCTCTTTTCCAAAGTATCCTCAGTAGTCATAGCCTAGATCGAATTACCGGCCGATCTTATCCTTTTTGACCTAAAAGACTTTGACGTTATCTTGGAAATGGATTGGTTAGCTAAGTATAAAGCCAAAATCGAGTGTCATAACCAGAAAATATCTCTTAGAGGACCAAAGGGAAATCGATATCTTATAAGGGCATAACCTTCCGACTCGATGTCAAGATAATCTCACCCGAACCTTCAAACCTATCTTAGAAAAGGCTACCCAGTCTACCTGTGCCAAGTAAGGGATGTAAGCGTGGAAAACGAGGAGTTGACTCAAATTCTGGTAGTAAAGGAGTTTCTGGATGTATTTCCCGAAGAGCTTCCAGGAATGCCACCAGAGAGAGAAGTGAGCTTTAAGATCGATTTAGTCCCTGGAACTGGACCTATCTCTAAGGCTCCGTATCGAATGGCACCTGCAGAAATGCAAGAATTGAAGGTGCAATTGGAGGAATTATTGGAAAAGGGGTACATTCGACCTAGTGTTTCGCCTTGGGGAGCCCCGATATTGTTTGTTCGGAAGAAAGATGGATCTTTGAGGTTGTGTATCGATTATAGTGAGTTGAATAATGCCACGGTAAAGAATAAATATCCGCTCCCGAGGATCGAGGATTTGTTCGATCAACTTCAGGGTGCAACAGTGTTTTCCAGGATCGATTTACGATCAGGTTATCACCAACTACGAATTGCTGAAGAAGACATCCCTAAGACAGCCTTTCGTACGAGATATGGCCATTATAAGTTCACCGTCATGCCTTTTGGACTCACTAATGCGCCTGCAGCTTTTATGGACCTCATGAATAGGACTTTCCAGCCATACCTGGATAAGTTCGTGATTATGTTTATCGACGATATATTGGTGTACTCGAAGGATAGAGAAGAGCATGAGGAACAGTTGAGGAAAGTTTTGGAGATTCTTCGAGAAAAGCAATTGTACGCGAAGTTCTCGAAGTGTGAATTTTGGTTGGAAAAAGTTTCATTTTTGGGTCATGTGATATCAAAAGAAGGCGTTTCCGTAGATCCATCGAAGATTCAAGCAGTGACCGATTGGCCTCAACCTAAGAACGTCACCGAAGTAAGGAGTTTCTTGGGTTTAGCTGGATATTACCGAAGATTTGTGAAAGATTTTTCGAGAACGGCCCAACCTCTCACTAACCTAATGAAGAAAACAACAACATTTCATTGGGATGATAAGTGTGAGGAAGCATTTCAAGAGCTACAGAAGAGACTCACAACAGCCCCAGTATTGACTTTACCCTCTGGAGTAGAAAGATTTGAAGTTTACAATGATGCCTCAAAGAAAGGTTTTAGGTGCGTCTTGATGCAACATGGTAAATTAGTGGCCTATGCGTCGAGACAACTCAAACGACATGAGCAAATTCACCCTACTCATGACTTGGAGTTAGGAGCGATCGTGTTTGTACTGAAAATCTAGAGACATTATTTGTATGGAGTGCAATGCAAGGTCTATACAGATCACAAGAGTTTGAAGTATCTGTATACGCAAAAGGAGTTGAATATGAGACAGAGACGTTGGCTCGAGCTTATAAACGACTATGATTTAAAGATAGTGTATCAAGAGGGAAAAGCGAAAAAAGTAGCTGACGCGTTGAGTAGGAAGAGTGCTCATTCGCTAAACGTGCTGATTTTGCGAGATGAACCGTGTGAAGAGATTAAGAGATCGAGTTTGGAAATAGTTGAGCCCGGTTATGTGAAAGCTCAGTTGAATGCTCTTACTGTTGGACCAAACATATTTGAGGAGATTCGGGTGAAACAAGATGCAGATAAGTGGTTAAGCAAGTTAAGAGAGATGAAAGAAAGTGGTCAAGCACCGGAGTTCGAGATCGACGATAATGGCGTTGCGAAGTTTAAACGGAGATTGTGTGTGCCACAGGACGAGAAACTCAAGACGAGAATTCTAAAGGAGGCTCATAACTCGCCATATTCCATACATCCAGGAGGAGATAAGCTTTATAAGGATTTGAAAAAGCATTTTTGGTGGCCTAGGATGAAGCAAGAAGTAGCCGACTTTGTGGCAAAATGTTTAACATGCCAGAAGGTGAAAATACAAAGATATGAAGCCTCGGAGGAAAATTGCAACCTTTGGAAGTGCCAGGATGGAAATGGGAATCTATCTCTATGGATTTCATCATGGGGCTACCGAATACGAGGTCTGGAAAGAATGCAATATGGGTAATAGTGGACCGTTTGACTAAGACGGCAAGATTCGTGGCAATGAAGGATACTTGGTCGTTGAAACAATTGGCGGATGCTTACTTTAATGAGGTGGTTAGGCTACATGGTGTTCCGAAGGACATCGTTTCGGATAGGGACTCGAGATTCTTATCTATGTTCTGGAAACAGCTTCAGACAGCCGTGGGTACACTATTGAAATTCAGTACAGCCTTCCACCCAGCAACAGATGGTCAAACAGAGAGAACCATTCAAACCTTGGAGAATATGTTGAGAGCATGCGTAATGGATTTCGGAGGATATTGGGATGATCATTTGATGTACATTGAGTTCTCGTACAACAACAGTTATCACTCGAGCATAGGAATGTCACCTTATGAGGCATTGTATGGACGGAAATGTAGGAGTCCGATATGTTGGAGCGATGTGAACGAGTCGTTGAATTTGGGACCAGAAATGATAGAAGAGACTACCAACAAGGTGAAGTTGATTCAAGTGCGTATGAAAGCAGCTCAGGATCGACAAAAATCATATGCCGATCAAAGGAGATGGGATTTAGAGTTTGAAGTTGGAGAAAAAGTGTTGCTGAAAGTTTCGCCAACCAAGGGAGTAATGAGGTTTGGTAGAAAAGGAAAGTTGAGTCCTCGTTATATCGGCCCTTATGAGACACTCGAAAGAATTGGGGAAGTGGCTTATAGATTAGCTTTGCCCAGAGTTAGCCAATGTTCATGATGTCTTTCATGTGACTCAACTTCGTAAATATGTCCTCGATCCCTCCCATGTTATACAACCTAAAACCATTGAACTAGATGAGACCCTCACCTTTGAAGAACGTCCTGTTAGAATCCTCGATACCAAATCGAGAAACACCCGGAACAAGGCAGTAAAGTTAGTCAAAGTTTTGTGGTCTAATCATCAAACCGAGGAAGCAACTTGGGAAACAGAAGACGACATGAAAAAGCGTTATCCTGAACTCTTTTCCCAGGTACGATTATCGAGTTTCGGGGACGAAACTCCTTAAGGGGGACCGCATGTAATACTAACAAAGCGCAAAGCTACTGTTTCGTTAATATTAAACATCTAACTTTAAAGTTCGAGGACGAACTTTGTTTTTAAGGAGGAGTAGATTTAATACCCCGAATTTTCAAAGATTATTTTATTATTTATTAAGGTTTAATATTATTTCCACTTAAAATTTATTTTATGATAATACGATTTTATTTGATAACTATGTTTATTAAAATAATGATTTCATTTAGTTTTGATTTATTTAACAAGTTTAAAATAAATCATTTACTTGTTTTATTATTCATTTCATTATTTCTAATTAATTAAACTCTTTATTTTTGGTTGTGGGTATCTTTGTACATGTGTCCATCCATTTTTAGCAATCCAAGTCCAAATACAAGTCCATAGCCATATGTCTTTTAGCCAAAAAGAAAAAGGAAAATAAAACAAAAACAAAAAGGGGTGAAAACAGTTTCACCATCTTCCCTCCCCTCCCTTCCTTCGTTCCTGATTTACAAAGACACAAGATTAAATTTTTCAACAAAAATTGCAAGCCTTTGACAAAGGGGAAATTGAATTTCACCCACAAATATCATATTTTAGGGACAAATTTTCAAAGAGCTACCACCATAGCCCTCACACCTCACCTCCACCATTAATGGAGCTTGACCAAAGCTCAAAGATTTCTGACCAATCTCCTCTATAAATACTGAACCTTATTCACCAATTTGCTCAAGCAAACAATTCAAAAAGGTTTGCTTCAATCCTTTATCTTCTTTCTTAAATTTCTGAATTTTGTTTTGAAAGATAAAAATGAAAATTTCAATCCATAAACAACCTCCCCTGATTCTTTGAACCACCGAAAACCACCGCACCACCACTTAAATTACCTCGAACCACCTGAATCGCGGCCAACCACCGCGACAAACGCCAACCACCAGCCCTTCCACCCCTTCGCAGCACCCTGCTGTCGCCCTAACTGCAACCGCGCCAGCCGCCCACTCGAACCACCTGACCCCGTCCCCCCGCTTCGACTTCATCGACGGAGCGCCACCATCAAAACCACCAGCGCAACCTCCCTCCTCTTTCTCCCTGATTCGTCCCTTCCCCTGACTTCCTTCCTTCTTCGTTCTTTTTTTCAGTTTTGTTAAACTGATTTTTGGAATCAGTACTACTTTCCTTTCCCCCCTTTTAAATGATCGTGACTTTTTTTTAAAAACAAAACAATGTTTAATTTTGATTAATTAGCTTGGATTGGTATCTTATAATTATAATAACTTAATCTTTATGACTTTAAAAACATCTTGTTTGGTTAAGAAAACTTAAGTTGAAGTAATTTTTAAGTACTTAAAATGATTTCATAAATAATTTGAAAACCATAAACTCTGATTTATAAACTCTCTTAAAATCATTAAGAATTTCTTTAAGTTAATTGAATTACTTAAATTGTTTATTTTATATATGAAAAGGGGTTATTTAGGTAACTAACTTAGATATCCTTAACGTCTATTGTAGACTCCGATTGCGTAGACGAGGAATATCAAGAGTGTTAATCCGTTCGTGAACTTAACTTTTGGGCACGCATCACGAGGTAATCTCCGATGTCCATCTAAACGTAGATCCCGTTAGAATAAAACGAACTAATTATGTGACTATGTGAATTAGAATATGGATTATGAATATGGTTTATAGTTATGGATTATGCACGATGAATGAGTATGACAAATGAAATAACTTGTATAACGGACGATATGACAATGATGATTATTAATATAACGTTGTTAATACCGTCAATAATAGCAACTTAATCACTAATCTTTTATTCTTGTTATCAACATCGTTTAATGTTATTTAGTAATGTTATTATTATTATTATTATTATTATTATTTTTATTTTTATTATTATTATTATTATTATTATTATTATTATTATTATTATTATTATTATTATTATTATTATTATTATTATTATTATTATCATCATCATCACTATTCTTACCATTTATATTATTATTATTACTAAGATTATTGTTATCGTTATTATTATATTGAAGTGATGAGTGAAAGTTGAAAATTATCAAGAACATGTGATAATTGGATGTATGAGTTAATCTATGTAACCATGTGACGTTTATGAAAATAAATACGAATGGGCTCTCGGATTAAGCTATGTATGAATTGAATTCTGGATTTGGAATGAAAGTATTCACTCTTGATTAAATGAAACGATGCATATGTATACATGTGTTATGTAATGACTTGAATTAAAAGCTATTAATCACTTAAAGTGAAATATCGGAGGGAAATGATGAACAGGTTGCCTTGTAAGAGAGGTTCAGCGGCCACCTACAGGTTCTCTGGTTACTATGCTGATTTTCTGTTACTTGTCTTCCATTTATCTTGTTGTGATCCAAGTAGAAGGGGTGTGCACACTAGAGACTCTGTTATTATGGCCATTATGTTATCCGTAGGTGGTTACAGGGGATTGACCCCGGCCTACAATGTTGAAGTAAGTGGTTACAGGGGATTGACCCCGGCTTACTGGCGTTCTCTTTCCTCTCCTTAAATAACTGGATTAATTGAACTTATGCGATTATTCATTGTATAGAAACGTGTATGTGTGCTATGCCTTATAACCCTATTAACCTACTATTTTACAAGGTATTTTCAACTTAAGTATTTTACGGGATGGAGTTGGAATTACTTAATTTTTCTGATTTTTGGGAGCTTGTCTCTCTTGTTTCTTTTCAATGTATTTGTGCAGGTGGGTGATCGACGGGGGAACAAAAGGGAGATCATTTAGAGTTGTCATCCACTTAGCTTATGTTTTCACTTCCGCTGGAACTCTGAAACACTTAAGTAATTAGTAATGTTTAATGAACGATATACTTGGTTGTAAGGATTAATTTATTTTGAATTTAGTATGCGTTAACCTAGCCTTGCATTTATTTCCAAGGAGATAAGTGCGGCGGTAGCACACCCGTTGAGTCGAACCCTCGTGGATTTTCCCCCATCTCGAGTTTTATTAAATGAAAAAAGGTTCGGGTTGGCGGGGGTGGTACAAGTAATCGAACCACTTTCTTACTTCTCCAATATAATCGATAAGTTTTTGCCAACTTGTGTATGAATCTTGCCATTAATAGAGGTGAGCAAGCTCGCTATAAGGGCGGTGATTCGCCAGAACATAATGATGTGGCAGAAGGTATGAATCGCCGACACGGAGATGAGCAAGAAGTGGTCGCGAGTTGGTGATGGAGATTCCGCCATGGAAGGTAAAGATGAGAGATAAGGTGAAGAAGACA
The DNA here is from genome assembly GCA_947648045.1 of Beta corolliflora. Lineage (NCBI taxonomy): Eukaryota > Viridiplantae > Streptophyta > Magnoliopsida > Caryophyllales > Amaranthaceae > Beta > Beta corolliflora. The sequence goes on along the minus strand of CANSZD010000929.1, from coordinate 69,165 downwards.
AATAATGAGTATGAGAGGAGAGCGAACAAAATTTTGAGAAAAAAAATGAAATGTCGTGATTCACGTGAAGAGAAAGAGAGAGTGAGAATATTTTAATTTGGTTTCTTTGGGAAAAAAATATCTAATGCGTTAGATGTATGGTAATCCAATGGATCACATGAGTTGTTCTCACATAAGTGGGTGTGTTCACATAAGGGAGGTGTTCTCACCATAGCCTTCCCCTATATATACTAGCCTTTTATGCACGAGATGCGTGCGTTAATTTCAAAACTTGTTATTCTATTATATACTTGAATCTATTATGTGGAGCTTTGAAAGAAGTAACACAAAACTTACAGTACATGGGATTTATTGTTTTGTCTTCTATTTTGGTCTCTGCTTTTAATCTCATCCATTTAGCTAATCGATGGATACTATATAGACCTTCGAATTATATTATGCCTCATATCTCGTGCTTAGTACTCTCTCAACAAAGATAATAAAACCAGCCCTTCCAAAAAAAGATGATAAAATTAGGCTTTCCCTAGTGATGTAGTTGATGCATTGTTAGTGAACTATGTAAATCTATGTGTTGAATATTCTTGTTTTTCTTTATTTATCAATTGATTCAGTCATAACACCTAGGAAAACAATAATGAAGAAATTTGAAGTTTTCAGAATTCAGTTGATATGATCGCTATTTTTTAATTTGATTGAAATAAAATATACCAAACATGCTTTAAGATTGAACCTCCAACTTTAAGATTGAAAATGCAATCCTTTCCAATAGGCCAAGTTTAACTAGGTTCTTCACATGAATATGAAAATACAAAATCATCATATTTACTTGAATTCAAAACCAAAAGTTATTTTTTAATTTGTGATAAGGTAATTTTAATTTTATGATTTTCTATGAACTTTAAAATATCTCAAAAATTTGATTCAACTTGCCCGGAATCAATTTCACTCAATCGTTATACTCTCTATGTGCTCATTTGTTCTTTCTACTTTGACTCTTTTTTATCGCTAAAAAATATTCCATATAGAAAGAAAAAAAGAATATGAGGGAGTATGATTCTAGACAAATTCTATCAAAGATATCAGCTCCGAAGATTTGTTACCTGATTTGTCTCTAATCAAAATCAATATTGGTAATTATGGTTGAAAATAACTTATATGATTCTTTTTTTTTTTTAAAACGAACTTATATCATTCTTGTTTACTAATTTCTACTTCCTCCGGTATTTTTTTTTACTTGCATCATTTGTGTTTGCACAAGGATCAAAGAGGGGGAGAGCGATAGAGAGAGATAAAAAAAACATGTGCTAGGAGAGAGAAAGATAATATCTTATCTTAGACCTTTAAAAGTTGGAATACTCAACACTGTTCATTTGAAAAGTGATCTGAGCCACAAACATCTGCATATTACTGTTCACAAGCGGATCCCGTGCACCTCGCGTGATGAAGCAAGCTTCATGCCTCCACGCGTCCTTCACGTGACACTGGGCGCCTTACCATATGTGGCCAATTCCTTCTGAGCCACAAGTTCTCTTATTCTCTCTCCTCTTCTTCTCTCCTCTCTCCTCTCTCACTCTCTCCTCTCTCCTCTTCCTCTGTTGTGAACTTGTGATTGTAATGAGATCCTATGAAGCACGGGTACGCCTCCAGGCGCCGACTCCCGTGCACCTGCACGACGGACGGTGACGGCACGGACGAATACGCTAGGATTCGTACCCAAACCGTATCCGGATAGGTGGGTACGCCGGATTGAATTGGGTACGGTGGGGATGAACAAGGGTACGGGCCGGGGACGTTTTTGAAGAGAGAGAAGCGTACCCAAGTGAGATATAAAGGGGTAATTAAAAAAACATATCTTGGATCTCCTCAACTTCAATCGAGAAGAGTTCGAACTCTTCGAACTCATTCGTCTCTACCCCAACACGTCTCTCCCAAGAACTTTATCGTCTAAAATCCATCGTTTCTCCCAAAGCTTTCCCGACGGCGACTCGGCGTCTCTCCTTCGAACCAAGTGAGTCTCTCACTCTCTCTCCCTCTTCTCAATTAGATCTAGGGTTTTGTTTTATTTTGGTTTTTTATTTTCTGATCTGTTTTTTTTTCTGTTTTTTTTCCTTCTCTCCCTCTCCTCATTTGAATTTGAAAATGTCGACATTGTTGGGCATGTTGGCTAACTTGTTTTACTTTTTCTTTCTTTGCAGGTGGAGTGTTGTACTTAAAGTATAATAATATAATTTTTTAAATACTTTATATGAGAGAGTAGGAGAAGAGGAGACACATCAACCACAGCTAACATTTAAGATCCCAGCTGTCATCAATTCATCTATTCTTCTGCCCTTTCTTTTTTTTTTTATTACTTAACATTTGAGCTCACTTTTAAACATCGTATAACGTGTTTTCTTATTTTTTGAATTTTGCTTCAACATTAATTAAATTGTTCATTCACCTCAAAAAGGAAAAGTTCTATTTTATTTATGGTAGTGACTTATATATAAATATTAATTTATAATTTTTTTTGCCGAATCCAAACCGTACCCGTTTTCGGAAATTTTGATTTTGCCGTTTTCTGTCCCCGTACCCGTACCCGTATCCGTTCCCGTATCCGTATCCGTGCTACGTAGATGAGATCTTTCCCATATGAAACTAACCCTAATTTCATATACTAATCTAATCCTGACCTTCCCTAGTGCTCTTGAGCTCGCCATCAATTAGCGGCGAAATCATGCAGTTTCACCACCAGCAAAGAGTTTTTCCATATGAGATCATCGAATGTTGGGAGGATAATTCGTCAATTTTTCCGCCAATTTTTCACTGGTAATTCTTTCGTTGCTGTTATATTGATTTCTTTGATGATTTATGGGTAAAGTTGATCTGAAATTGAGTAATTTTATGGTTGATTTGTGAAAATAGGGTTTTGGTTTTTGAATTTTTGCAGAGAACTGTGTAATTTGGGAGATGAACAAAGACCGGCCGCCCGATCCTCTCGATTTCTTGATCTGGACTGTTGAGGTATTGATTGAATTTTTACTGTTCAGTTCTTTTTTCACTGTGAATTTGGCGAGTTTGGAGTCGGATCTTGCTTCTTTTTTTTCCCTGCTGATGAATCTGTAGTTTCTGACGTTTGTTGTTTTGCATTTTTTGTTGCTTGTTTCCAATATGAAACCCTAATTTCATATGAGTTCTTGATTTTTTCGTTCAGATTTTCGTTCTTTTACCTTTTCAAAGACTTTGCTCTAATTCGAATTGAAAGAATGGACCACGGTTTTGATAAATTTTAGTTTCTGATACATTTTTTTTGTGATTTATGGGTTAGGCTGCTTCTTCTCTTCTACACCAAGATGCAGCAAGATCAGTGCATAAGGTTTTATTTCTTTACATTTTCTCTGTCTTCATTTCTTTTTTTGTGTTTGCCCTTGTGAAGCAAGTTGATATCTAAAGTAATGTTGACCGAAAAGCTTAGTGGGTATTTCAATAGTTTCAATATTTAAGGAATTAGATAGATTTTGATTATTGGGTGTTTCAAAGGATTCAATCATTGAGTAATGGGATTGATTCTGTTAAGTGGGTTTGTGTAAAGTTTCGATCTATAGTGTCAAATTATTTGATTTCATTTCCATGTCTGAGTTTATTTAATATAGCATCTCAATTTTATTTGATTTCAAGCGACTATTTAATATGAGTTTATTCAATATTGCATCTCAATTGTATTTGATTTCAAGAGCTTAGATCTGGCATTATTAATGTAAAGAGAGCTGATTGCAGTCCATGTCTGACTCGATTCTCTACTCCAAAATCACCTTTTCTCGACTCTATTAGTACGACTCAATCAGTCTAAATAAGTCTAAATAGGTATTCAGTCGTTCTTATCCAATCATGTACAAAGCTCCCTAATATGAGGTCAATCATGTAGCATGATGTGAAAAAATAGAAATTATTAGGTTTCATTATCAATTAGATGAGAACAGATATTCAGGATTGCACAAATAGTTTATCTTCGTTCTTGTCCAAGAATTTGACAAAGAACTAAAGTATCACATGTATAAAATGATGGGAAAGGTTAGCATCTTTGATATATTATGAAAGAGTGGAGTTCAAGTGGCTATCTCACTCAGACCTGATTAAGTAGCTTAGATATGATGTGGGGTTAATGTTGTTGATTTCATTATTATGGCTATTGAACTTGTGTTATAGTTGACCCGCTAGCTCAATTTACCAAAGAGAAGGTTTGTTTTTAATTTATTTGATCTCTTATCTACCTTCTTCATGTTTTAGTTTGTTTTACGTTTGCCTAATTTTCTTTCTTTACAGTTTCTATTTTTATACCTTTAATTTGTTGAATGGGTCACAATTTGATGTGGGTTTTGCAATTAATTTGTGTTTACTTCTTGATTTGATTTTGGGTTCCTCATATTTATGAAATTGATTGAAGTGCAAATTACTTCAGGTTCTTCTTTTTAATTCTTGTGAATTCATTATTTGTTTTGCTTGTTTGATTTTCACTTCATTCAAGCAGGTCGGTCGGAATGGCCGGAATCCAGAGTCTACTGCTGCATCGTCGGCGTTGTCGTCATCCTCCGCTACGGCTTCACAGCAACAGCAACAACAACAACAACAACAACAACAACAGCATTTCAGCAACAACAGTAACATTAGAGACAGGTTAGTGTTTAATGCTAGACTTTTTATGGCTCAATTTTGGATTTTGGGATGTTTTTGCAGTTGTAGGTGATAACAATTTCTCTCTTGTTTCAAATGGGTTCAGCTCATTCTGATTTATGGTGTTGATTAGCTTTTTGTAAAAGTTTTAGATGCTGATATTCGATAGTTTCTTTTAATCGTTCTTGGCTTGTATATTTTCTGCAATTTCAAAATGTGCCAAAAATTAGTGGGTTTGTCATACTTCTTCATCTCTTTTGTTCTTCAAGTTTTTCTCCTGTTTATGTTATTTTCTAATTTCTTTCTACAAATTCCTTTAATTTCAGAGTCGGAAGAGATCTGAACCTTTAACATCCCAAAATCTGAAGGTGTGTGTTGCACTACTTTAAAATTAACTCACCAATCTGAAGATATGAAACTCAAGCTTCCTAGAAAGGTACTGATTTGATTACTTGTTTAATTAGATTGAATTTTATTGAATGATTTTTTTACTGTTTTAATACTTACTTTTGGTTTAATTTTTATGGGTTCTGTAGATTTGTAACAACTCCAATACTTCTGTTCCAAGGATGCTACATTCAGGTATTTTTTTTTTAATAATATGAATTCCTTGTTTAATTAGTGTTTTTGGGTTATAGTTAGTTAATTGAGTAAATGATCTCGTAGTCTTTGTTTTGGGAACTTTGGAAATTTTCTGGCTCATTTATCAAATTTCTTGGTTGTTTATAAGTGAAATGGTTTAGAGTGATTTTGTGCTGATTTGGACTTCATAGATAGTTTAGGGACTTTAATGTGATTACAAAAATTTTGAAATTAAAGAAAGAAATTAGTAAACCATTTACCAGAGGACAATAACTTCAATGTGATTAGTTACGCCATTGTTGGTACTTGTCTTCTAAGCACTCGGGTTCCTATTTTTATTCGGTATTTGGTATATGGTTTAAGAGAGAGACATTGTAGCTAATGAAGTATATATAATAGTTTGAAGGTTTCAAACCTTGTTGTGTATTCTTAATTACTAACACCGAAGTGGGGAGGAGATTGAGAGAGAGGAAGGCTTAATAATAACATTTTTAAGCCCTAAAAGAAGACTGAGACAGAGAGAGGAAGAGGGAGCAAGAGGGGTGAGGGAAAGGGAACAAGAGGTGGATAGAAAAAAGTGAAAATGAGAGATAGAGAAAGGGAGAAAGGGGATGGTGCAAGGAAGAGGGAGGAAGAGATAGAAACCACTTTAAGAAACCATTTCAAGGGTGTAATTTCTGGATGTTTTTATTTCTCCATGCCTAATTTAACTTTGCTTGAATCTGGGATCTCAATTTGCCATTAATTTCATTTCTTTTTGATGCCTTCTTTCTTTGCTTTCCTTTTTTCAGCAGGATTCTTCAACCATATGGTACTTTCTTTTTCCATTTCCAAGGTCCTCTAATACTTCTTTTTTTGTTGTTTAATTTGCTTAATTTTTAAACGATTTCGAGACTAGGGAATTTTCCAAGAAGAAAGTATTTTGGATCATCTGAATAGGGCATTGATCATGTGGAAAGATGTTAAGTCAAGCCTTTGGGTTGGTTTTGGGTGTCTTTGTTTCTTACCTTATTGCTTTACAAAGAGACTAGATTTAAGGCTCGCTAACGTTAATTGTTTTCACTTCTTCAAATAATTTTTAAAATTTCGTCATTTTGTTAGTTCTCTGTTACTTTGTTTTTGCCTTTTCTTGTTGATTTCCCAACTGGTTTTTGTCGAAAAATTCAAAAAAATCACGTTGAGGACTCGAGGAGTTATATTGTTGTGTGGGTTTATTATTTATTGCACATTTGTTTTATCTATTTACTTTGCAAATTCAGCAGGTTAGCTAATGCGGCCACTTTTTTTTTTTTGCAAAATAAAAGTTGTTGGATCTCGATGGTACAATTTGCTAAATCCTATTCAATGAGAGAAATAAAATGTTTTTATCTTACCTGGGTTTGTTGTTAGGTTCGCTACTATGTGTTTGGATCATGCTAGGCCTTTTTTGTACAAATGAAGCACTGCTCCTTTTCTTGAAATTAGTATATGCTCAAACCCTCTCTTACCAGTTGTCATTGAGGTTAGAGCTTCAATTGTTAAAATTCACAAAAGCATCTCATTATAGCTTACTTTTAGCTGTATACAGTATGGCTTTGATTTATCTTATGTTTATCAATGTACTTATATCAGCTTATCAACCGCCAATTAAAGCATTTGTGAGTTTTATGAGACTTAAATTGAGCATATCCACTTGGTTATACTTCACAAGTTAAAATTTAATAATTGGGATGGAGAAGGGAGGTGGAGGAGCAAATATATAGAGAGCTACGATGAAGCTTCTTAACTTTTGAGTTTTGTTTTCATTTCATCAATTTAAGCCTGATTAACACTACTTGAATTTACAAGTGTCTCTTGAGTTTATGTGGATAAGCAAAAGCAATAATATTTTTAATAGGTATATTAATGATGTGTAATTGTAAGCTTTTCCAGCATTTCTTGGGAAAGTGTGTTTATGGCGTCATTAGTTCTGAACTTGTTTTTGGGATACGTTGTATAGGTGAGAAGGAAAACAGACAGAGCAGAGATACAGAGCTTAGCTTTCTCGTTTAATACGCGATGGCTAGCTGCATCAAGTGACAGGGGGTACATTCATGTTTTTAGCCTCAAGCTTGATTCAGGATCTCCAGAGAACAATGGGTTGCAGACTTGTAGAGTCGGAGTCCACCTGAACAACCAAGTCCGTCATATACCCCTGCAGCGTCCATTTCCTTCATGAAAGGTATCATCTTCTGGCTGGTGGTAAGTATTATTTTAGAAATAATTGATATGCTGATGTCTAGTTGGCTGAATATACCGGTATTGTGCTAGAAGGCAATTCTTAATTATGTCGATATCGTAAATTTTTGAAATGTAGAGATAGCTGTTAGCTTTGCTTAATCCTGACCATCGTCATTTAAGACATACTCACTAGCTCTTAAAATTAGATACCGAACAGGGCTACTTGTATACTCTTTCCCATATTTCTATTGGTTCACCGGTACTTTGCAAAAGTTTATCTACTATTTAGGTGGGATGCTGTCACCAATTTCTAAAAGGGATGATTTTTTTTTGTTGAACTAATTGAAACAAAGGAATGAAATACTCCTCAAAACATTTTAGGGTACCAGTATTGCTATTTCTTGATAGTCTTCACATTTTTCTTTCTTGTATTTTGCTAAATTACTCTCACACTTTTGTCTCCTGTACAATTTTCTTCTCTCTCTGCATTGCATCAACTCTGTCTCAACGTTTCCCTCTATTCACTATATAAAAAATGTTCTTAATTTACAAGCATCTTATAATTTTATTTATTTACATTGATTCAATATTTTTCTTTGAAATTAGTTATGATTTATTCACCTTCAACAACTTTTTTATCATTCACATTTGCTGTCACCAATCTGTGAGTATTATAAGGCATTCCGACTAAAGTGACACTTATGGCATATATAAGGACATTGAGTGGACGTATACAACCTTTATGTTCCGTAGAGGCAGAATCAATCATTAATAGTTTGTTTGGATAGGAAAATTTCAAGGGCAGTGAAAGGATCTTGTATTCCTCTGTTTGGATACAACACAGGGAAGGGGGAAGGGGGAACTGGGGATTGAGGAAGTGAAGAGAATTGGAAGGATATCATTTTCTTTCCCCTTTCAACAAACCAATTCCTTCCAGTGTTGGAAAGATTTTGAAGGAAATGCAAGTTCACTCTTCCCTTCCCTTCCTTTCCTTACCTTTCCCTCTCCTTCCTTGCCATACCTTTCCCTCCATGATTGCTATAAGAACATAGTAAAGTTATCTGAAATGTGTAAGCCTGATCTGTCAGCTTATGAAAAGCTATTATGCCTCCTTAACTTGTGATTTTGGTTTATCTACTCCAGGTGTGTTGCCTAAATGTTTTAGCTCAGAGTGGTCAATGGCCAAGTTTAACTTGCAAGAAGATACTCAGTACATTGTTACCTTTGGACAGCAAGAGAACACAGTTATAGTTGTTGGAATGGATGGAAGGTATTTATGGAAAGAAATTTATGAGTTCATTAGTATGTTTTGTTCATCTTGTTATTTTATCCAATCCCACTGCTAGACTAAGGATTCAGTTGGTGCTTGTTTTCCTTTCAAAAAATAAAAATAAAAGATGTCCTTTTTGCCCTGCTGTTGTGAAGTTGCATAAATTTGATAATATATGTGTTTCCACATTTCTATTTATTAGTGACTGTATACCATAGTTAGCAATCTGATGTTTGGGAGTGTTAACTCTGCATTTCTTGCTTTAGTGTTTATGGGAGGCTTATCACCAAAAAAAAAATTGCGTGTGGGATGATGGCAAATGACAATGTGCACTGGTTATTGAATGCACTAATATTTTCTCCTTTAATGCTTTTGAACCTTTTGGGATTAAGGCTTTGATATTGTTGTTTCAATAATAATAACTTGTGCGAAATCGATGTAACTCAAGATCTTTCTAATTTCAGATCTTTATATACCATCGGAGATGAGTGAGGAAGTGGTGGCAAAATACTCTACAATAACAAATTACGTGGATATTGAAATATTGAAATAATACTCACATGGGGAGTGTTAGCAATATAGTTACAAAGTCTATTAAAAAAATGTGTACCTTTTTAGCATTATACAATAAAGGATGTTCACCAAAAAAATACAATAAAGGATGTTTTTAAGAATTTCATAATAATTGTGCAAACAAGGGACATTTTATGATATTCATGTTGCCGCTTGACTCACTTGTGGAAATGAATCCAAAAAGTGTTGAATGCCTTTAAATTTAGACGTATTGAATGTCATATATGTATTTCTTTTCATAGTGAATCACCATTAAGTGTTTGATCAAATATTGATAAGCTATTTTTGAGGACAATACGCATACGTTGCCAAAGCAATGTAGCAGACATTTCAACTGAACAAGACATTCCTATCTTGAATAGACAAGTATAACAAAAGAGAAAGAAAGAGTAAATTAGAACTCAATGCATAGCTTATTTTCTATACAAAGTGATCTTCTAACGAATACCATAAATGACAATTAAGAGGGGGTGGGGGAGAGTGATAAAAAGAGAAGGTGAGAGAGAGGCAAAGGACAGAGAGAAGGGACACTCTTGGGAGATCATTTTTAAAGTGTAATTGAGGAAAAGAAAAAAAAATAATTTTAAGAGCATAAATTTAGAGCATACTTTGTTTTGCTAAAATAGAGCATAAATCCATCCAAGATCTTGGACTTGGAATTGGAATAACTTTCAAAATTTTGTATAATGACCGAATGGAAGGGAACTTCCTAATATGTTAGAGGATATATAGGAGGAGAATTAGTCTTACTAAATAGTTTAATAAAAAGATTCTTGGGAGGTAAGCCAATGTCAATAGTTAGAGATTAGGAACAGTTCTTGAACTAATTCTACATGAGATTGGTTAAGAGTTAGACCTTGATTGATTCTGAATTGGTTTAATTAAGTAATTAGTCCATGATTAAAAAAGAAAGGACAAAAATATTTGAGTCGTTCTATTTCACTTGTATATCTTTTAAAGGTAATTGTGATTCAAATGGGATTAAGTTAATCTACTGTTGCTAGATTTTAAGTTTTTTTTTGCTGTTTATACCTGCATCATAAGCTTAGAAGGCTAGGGATTATAGCTAATGTTGATTTCTTCTTCTTAAAAAACTCTAATTCGAACTCAAACATATTTGTGTGTCGTTGATGCTTTGATCTCAAACAATATAGATTTATTGAAATTACACAGGATTTGGGAGAATCAGTCGTATGGTAGCAAGAGGGATCCTTTAGAGGGATAATCTTGAGATTGTCACTATCAAGGATCCTCTCATCACCACAAATTACATGATATTTTTTTTATTGAAGTATTCATTTGAAGGAGGGCGAAGAATGGAGAGGATTAGAGGAACAATACAATCATGTAGAGTGTTTTTATGTTAATTAATGCAGAGTTGGACACATTTGTCTTTTTCCTTTCGTACATCTTGTGAAAATATTTTCGATGTGGTTAGATGTGAAAGATTATGCTTTTTTTAATATTGTTTTTAGTAATCTTAAGTTTCAAATGGGCTATTTTCCTTGACAGTACATGTTGAGTACAATGCTTTCTTTTTTAGAAAGCAAGTTTTGCTTAAGTTTTTACAATGAATCGAAGTAGCTTAGGTGAATTCAACCTATTTTAAAAGCTGGAATGTCTTTAGATTTCAATCTATCTTTTTGGGTCTTATGTGAATTACTTTTTGCTACTTATCTCATTCATGACTAATTTAAAGTTTGAATAAGCACCATGAAATCCTTACATGGAGCTTTTTTTATTAGTAATGTTAGTATAGAGTTAAGTGGCTACTCGAAATATCTATAAACTTATGATATGTTGGAATGTTATGCTATTCATTGTATGCTTGAGGAAAAGATAGCCATATAACTAGGTTTATAATGGCATATGCAAGTTGTTTTCTTATATTATCCAAAAATAAATAAAAATAGGTTATTTGACCAATGCCGACACCAATCTAGCTACCGTTAGTCCCTTACCCTTTTGACACTAATCATTATTTAGACAAGAAGAGTATAAATGACACTTGCATTTACTCTTAGGGTTTATTTTTAAATCAATGCGTCCAATGACACTGACTCAATGTTTCTTACTTCCTTCACCAAAGAATGTAAAACTCTTTTCAACATGTCAGCCGAATATAAGCTCTTTTCAAAGCATGTTAGTGAACATATTGCTAATCTCGCCAATATAAACATCTTGCCTTTTTACGTTTATTCTCACTTTACATCCATTCTCATGTCAATCTCAACTATAACACATATTCTAAGGCCTTGTAAATTTCAATTCACTTGCTAAGCATTTGCCACCATCTTCAATGAATTCATGGCAGCAAGCTTTTACATCTAGATCACGTCATCTAAGTCCTTGTGTATTCAAACCTTTATTCCAAGACAAGATCAAAGTTCCTTGAAATTCAGTCCGTCACTAACTTTAGGCTGAGATAATTCTTTCCAAGCTACAACTTTCTTCCTCTCCTTTCTTGTGTCTCGCCGGAGCCCCGCCGGAACTCCACGCCCGGCACCCCTAGAGCCGCCGGAAGCTTGCGCCCCCTCCCTCCCCCTTCCCACCGCGCTGGCCGCGCCCTCCCCCTCCCCCTTCCCGCAACATCGCGCGCTCCATCCCCCCTCCCGCCCCTCCCCCTCCCCTTCCCACCGCGCCGTGCGATCTTCCCCCTCCCCTTCCCAGATCCACCGCCGTTGTTTGGTTTCGCGGGGGTGAATTTTCAGGGTGGATTTATGGGTTTCGCGGGGGTGAATTTTCGGGGTGAATTGTGCGGTGGTGGTGCGGTGGTGAGTGCGGTGGTGAGTGCGATGGTGCGGTGTGGTGGGTGCGGTCGTGCGGTGGTGCGGTGGTGAGTGCGATGGTGTAGGTGGTGGGTGCGGTGGTGCCAGGTGGGTGGGTGCGGTGGTGCGGGTGGTGGGTGTGGTGGGTGCGGTGGTGGAGGTGGGTGAGGGTGGTAGTGGTGGGGTCGGGTGGAGGGGGTTGTTGAGGATATTGGGTGGTCAAAGCAAATGGTCAAGGGTTTCCAAACCCCCCATTTCTAAGTGGAGGGGAATCGAGTTAGAGGGATTTGGGGTAATTGGAGGGAAAAAGGGAGAAACAAAACCCCCCAACCAAACAACTTTTAAGGGAATGGAATCAATCTACTCCCTTTCCCTTTCTTGTAACCCCTCAACCAAACAGCCCCTAAGTATAATGCATCATAAGGGCCTAACTTAAAATTATGAGCAGATAACTTAGACAAGAACGCAAAAGAAATGGGTTATTAGAGAACTACACAAAAAGTTGTTGAGCTGAACGAGAATGTTGTATGAAAGTGTGAGGGCTTTTTGTGGGGCCAAAGTTGAATTGAACATAAACAAACTAAACTATAACCCCCAATATAAGAATGAACTTGGCAAACTACATATTGTAAGGCTCAACCACCTATAGTCCTAACACCTCCATGCATAATGGGTCGCACAATGCTGAAAGCTGATACTCACTCTGTTCTCAAAAGATCTTCCTTATCATTGTAGATGTAAGAACTAAGGAAAAGAGAGAGTTAGTGGAAAGTGGGGCCCTAAATTTGACTCTTGAGTAGGAGAGAGAAAGTTGTATAGAATCACTGGTGTTAATTAATGGACAAAGTGGACTCATTTAGTGAGAAAAGGGTGAGGAGGAGAGGGAAAAAAATTTATAAAAATTGAAATAATGCAAAATAGGAAAGAACTTTGGAACAGACTAATAGGAAAGATGGGAAGTCTTTGTGGAACGGAGAGAGTATACTCTAATCAAATTCCCAAGATGGAATATTTAGAGAACAATTTCTAGAGTCCCTTGGTAGCTTCTTGAGTGAACTATCTAGTGACATCATATCGTCTTTAGTCATGCCACCAACGTTCACTAATTCACCATCAGAGGACATTCTATAGGGGATTCTCCAGCAAATTAGAAGTAATTTCCTCCGAAACTAATGCATTTATTAGAAGATATTTCACCATTTCAAATTCCCATTGATTTCCCCAGAATCGACCGATCACAATTCTTTTAAGATGAAGCCAGACACACAAAGAAATTGCTTGAGTTGGACTCCAATAAAAATATACGGTCTCAGCTATCATCATATCAAACTCATTTTCATCTTCAGAATGCTGACCTCGTTGAGAATCCCTGACAAGGCGAGAGCACTAGAGTAAGATTTAGCAACAATTACAAATACTGTCAAACGTGAAAGTCAATGTCAGAGGAAACAAAACTCACCCTTGGAAAAGAGCTTCTTAAAGAAGGTGAGCAATTAAGCAACTCCAGTACGACATTACGCCAGTGATTAAAGCAACTGAAAACAAGCTACAAGTGTATCAAATTGGGAAAGAGATGCAACGACTTATCCTTTGATTTACCATCTTCAAGAACCTGCAGCCATTGAGTCACGTCAGTTAATGTCAAGACAAAAGGTTTTAAACAACAATTGGAAGGATGAATTGCTTTGAGAGACTGACCTCAATGCTAAGCCCACCCAGAAATAAATGATGTATATTAGACAGCGGTCTGAGAATCATGTTCTAAAATATGGTCTCCTCCTCGCCGCAGGTGGTTGACGTACTAATATGAGTTTCATCAAGAGCATTTAGATTTCCCATTTCATACCTGATACCACATTGCTGAATTGTCAGCATACTCCAAATATTGCAATATAAGAGAATTTAGCACAATATTACCCCTCATGAATTCATCCGGCCTGACCCCAAAGTTTCTCTAGCATTTTATAGCGAGTTGTCGATGAATAGATATCAATAACCAATCTTAGCGATGGTGCATCAATTATTATGTCCTTGGATACACAACAACGGTTTCTCAGAGTCAGGTCTTCAAGTGATGAACAACTCGAAACTAGCGTGCTAATAAACTCATCATCAGGATTTTCAACTGAATTGAGGTACAAGACTTTCAAGTTAGGCAAACAAACCATGGGAACTTCCAAGGTTCATGTCAAGCACTCAAGCTTCAAGACCTCCAATATTTGGCAAGAGAAAAGTGCCTGAGGCAGTTTACCAGGTTCCCTAACGTGAATGGAAAGGTCAAGTTCCCTGACCCCATGGGTTAATGGGAAATTGATCCATTTATTGACAAGTGTAGCATTAAAGGGAAAATATAATTTGTCACATATATGATAGAAGCCCTTGACCCCTTTCTTGAATTTCGGATGGACCGGCATCCCCCGCAATACATCACCCACAATATCTTGAAAGTAGTAAAACTTCCCCTTACATGAGGACAACATAAACAATCGAAATGGGTAGATGTTCAAAATCAAGACTTATTATCCAAAAAACATTCATCCATTTTCTTGAAAAGGTACTCGTAACAAAGATCTTTTGGTGGAAGCAAAGAGAATATATCGACTTAATAACACATCGGGTCAACCGCTAATCCGATCAACGTGACATAAAGATGTTCCATCCCGCAGTGATGTGCATTGTTTAATGGTTGAATCCATCCTCCTAAACACACATGAAAAGGCATGGTTTAATTCAAATCGAATCGTCTTAAAAACAACTATATAGCAAAGAAGATAAAGTGCCATTGGCTTTCTTTTACGTGTGCAACAAACCACCAAGACCTCCTATCATGATGACATATGCAAGACGTGGGAAAGGAGGCACTATGTGAGAGCAGCACAACCATCATTCTGTTAGTAAATATAATGAGGTGGCAAAATCACATGACAGAGGCATGTGCAATGTGAAGGAAATGTCTATAAATAAGGGAGTTAAGAGATAAAGTAGGTATCCAGAAAATTATGTGAGAGTTGTTTTGTGGGAGGGATCTTGGCTTCTCGAAAGCCTTAAACCCTTTTTTAAGTTTCCTACTGCAATACAATTAATCTCTCTTCTTCTCTTTATATGCTATTTCTCCCATTTGTTTTTCTTCTTCTTCTGGATATATATTGTTGTGTGTTGTCAACTAGGTAGCACGGGTACGAATACGAGTACGGGTACGGGGACGGAAAACGGCAAAATTAAAATTTCTGAAAACGGGTACGGCTTGGATTCGGCAAAATAAAATAAAATAAATTTAACGAATAATATTGCATTAAATTTTTGTTTTCGTAAATTAAATGGAAAGTATTATTAATTTACAGTATTTCAATCACAATTAAAATTAGATTATTAAAGAATGATGTTTCATACTTATGACTCAATAGAGAAAGTGATACCCTTAATTAAATAAAGAGACTAGAGACTAGAGACTAGAGACTAGAGAGATTAATTTGTCATCTTTACTCTACCATTAAAGTAGATGACAACTGTATTAAAAAAAAAGAAAAAGTGGAAGACAGGTGTAAACACACTTATACAGTATACTAAATGAAGCGTGAGGTTTGAGGACTGATATTTTTCTTCTTCCTCTATCCACGAGATCCCCCCCCCCCCTCCTCTCTCTGGCTCCTTCTTCCTCTATCCACGTTCTACTTTTCTGCACTTCTTCAGGAATTTAGATTCCAAGTCATATTTTCTTTTAGGTTAAATTAGACAAATTCCGGCGAGGCGGCCAGAAGACGAAAGGCGACTAGGCGACTTCGACCCTTCTCAGTTCAGGTGAGAGAATCGCGAATTCTCAAAAACCCTAGAATCTAAATTTTGGCCTTTAAATTTCATTAAAGGTTGCTGGGTACGTGGTTTTCTTCTCAAAAACGTACCCAACCCGTACCCAAATTCACCTTAGGCGTCCCCAAAAATAACCCACGTACCCACCCCTTTGGATTTGTTTTGGTTACGAATCCCAGGCGAATCCGTCCCGTACTCGTACCCGGTACGTGAAATGGCGCCTGGGACGCGTACCCATGCTTCATAGGTTGTCAATTTGTTACAATTTAGTATCAGAGCCACGAACCACGGCACCCCCAACTGTATCTCATAACTCTCAGCGTGTGGATAAGATTGAGGAGGAAGTGGCCTTGCTCAAAGGTTCCATGGCTACGGAAATCGCAACGGCGTGAGCACTAGTGCCGCAAATGCAAGAAACCATCACCACCCAAATCGCCTTCGAGCATTGATCAGGTCAAAGATATGAAGGGAGAATCAACTGGTCACGAGAAACCCAGGAAGCCATGATCACTCAAAAACCGAGATGATCACTAGAAATTCCAAATAGAGGTTAGATCTTTAATTTTCAATCTTGAAGCTATTCAATCTCCTTATTTAGATCAGCTTGAAGAAGTTAGGTTACAAAGGGAAGGGCCTGAGAAGGAGATGTTGGGTGGTATTAAACAGAGAAGGTGATATCATGAAAGTGGGGAAGGAGGTTTTGCTCTCAACAGCGTTCCCGGAGATGGGTTTGCTTTTTACAAGAGATCATACTCATCATAGCGAAGGAGGAGGACCGGGTGGAGGTCTAGGTGGTTATGGGGGTGGAGGTGGAAAATGGAGGTACCCAAAATTATATATGTCGTTGTTTGATGGACATGAACCTAATATCGCCTTAGCGACGAGGAGAAAATGGAGGAGGTGGTAGGTCTTAAAGGAGAGACGTTATCTTGGTATCCTTGGAACACAGGAGGCGACCTATCAAGGCATGGCCGAAACTCCAGGAGTTGCAGCAGTTTTGGCCGGCGAATTTTGGATCCTTGTATGAACAAGTGGCTTGCGGTGAGTGAAATAGGATCTGCTCTAGAATATCGTCGGCAAATCATTAAAATGGCAAAGATCATTGGAGAAGGTTCCGATAGAATCTTAATGGGGAAATTTATAAGTGGGCTTAGGGAGGAAGTAAGGTGGAAGAGAGATTAATGAATCCAATCAATTTGGATCAAGCCATTGAGCTTGCAATTCAGGTGGAGTAAGGTTTTGATCCATAGTGCTTCAAAAACCGGCCCATATTCAAATGTCTCCAAGAGCCCTCATGACTCTCTTGTCCACTACTTCTAACTTCTCACAATCTTCCAGCAACTCAATTAAAAGTTGGGCTAATTGAGTAGGAGGCCTTAGATCCCCCAACAGTTCCCAAAGCCAAACCGTCCCTAAGTTAAACCTGTGGGAGATGTGCAAAGACTTAATGACCGAGAGTTACAACAATAAAGGAAAAGGGGTTGTGCTTCCAATGTGACGATAAGTTGTCGAGAATTGATTGTGCTTCTCACTCAAGACGAAGGAAGTGACGGAGAAAAGGAAATAAGGGAGAAATCGCCCTTAGATTCACCACAGGAAGAAAGTGCTAGTAGCACTGAGGTTTCACTTAATTCAGTGGTCGGTTTGACTAATCCGAAGATGATGAAGATGATAGGCGAAATTGAGGGCCGAAGGTGATTGTGATGATAGATCCGGGGGTTATGCATAATTTCGTTTCATTAGCCACCATGGAAAAGATGAACCTCCCGTGACAAGTTCGAAGAGCTTTGGAGTTTCGTTGGATAATGGTGAATCATTTCATGGTGCTTGGGAGTGTAACAGATGAGAGTCTACTTGGACGGATTGGAGATATGGGAAGACTTCCTTCCACTTAAATTGGGGAACTCCAATTTGATTTTAGGATTGAATCGTTAGAGCAATTGGGTACAGCTCTAAAGTTGCAAACTATGAAATTCCAAGTGAACAATGAATTCATCGTTCTTAGAGGGGACCCTCACTAGCCATATCAAGGATTTCCCTAAAGGTCATGATTTGTACCTTGCGGAAGGAAAAATGAAGGTTATTGCTAAGAAATGAATTAGATAGAAGAAAGGGGGAAGATAAGGACCTAAGTGAACATGTGCTAGAGTTCAAAGGAGTGTTTTAGATGCCAAAGGAATTACCCCCAAATAGGGGGAATGAACATGTCATTGTTCTCAAGCAAGGTAGTGATCCATGCCAAGAGTACCACAAGAATGAAATTGAAAAATTGATGATGTTGAATGCTGGTATCATTCGACCATCCAACAGCCCATTATTGAGTCTGGTGTTACTAGTGTGTAATAGGGTGGTTCATGGCGTTTTTGTATGGACTACAGAGCATTGAACAAGAAAATGGTACCGAACAAGTACCCTATCCGGGTAATCAAGATTTCTTGGATGGATTTCATGGGTCAAGGCCTTAGGATGTTTACAAAGTCGGGATCTTAAGTCGAGAACCATCATATTATTAAACAACCTTTTCAAAGACATGAGAGACATTACAAATTCCTAGTAAAGCCCTTCGGCTTAATGCTCATGCAACATTCCATTCTCTTATTAATCGATTTTTCAACCTTTTTGTGCAAATTTGTTCCGTGTTCGATATATTCATCTATAGTGGGAGTAGGGGTGTTAACGAGTCGAACCGAGACCGAATATGTCTAAGCTCTGCTCGGCTCGAGAACAGTTGAGGTCGAGCTCGAAGCTCGTTGAGCTCAAAAATTTAGGCTCGGCTCGAGCTCGAAAAAATCAAAGCCAAGCTCGGCTCGAGAACTCCGGAATTTTAAATACTAAAAAAAGTCCAACTTAACCCTCATTTACCGAGGCTTTGATATAAGTATAGCCCAATGAAGACTTGTCAAACTCTTAATAAGAATGTATGTCAGGCTGATCATCAATAAATATACAAAGCCCAAAATCCATACACTCCATCTTGATCTATACAAGCCTTTTTAATAAATCAGGTTCCTTGTTACTCTTACTCCCTCTCCGATATGGGAGTTTTAAAATTCCAAGAACACTACGCTGCTGCCTACTGGTAATGTTCTCTTGCTTCCTCTCCAAATCTCCAATGTGGGATTTATATGATTTCGAACAAAATAATTCGAAGTAAAGAAGAGGAGATGCATTTGTCATTTTGTTGCATGTTCTATATTATATTTGCAAATGTGTGCCTACCTTAGCTTCTGCGGGTGTGCTCCTTTTTTTAAGATTTGTGTATATAAAGTGTTTGTTGGCATGTTCTATTATATTTGCAAATGTGTTGCTGGCTCGTTTTTTTTACAAGTGATTGAATTATGGTAGAAGAATTGATTTTTTATTTACAAATAGAAGACTTCATATATAGTTTGATATTATAAAATAACACAAATCAAACAAGAAGTAGATTTAAAGACTTAAAGGATAATAAGATTATATAGGAAAAACAAGGTTGGTGTTTACTTTTTCTATCAATGTGGAACATTACTGTTTCATAAACACTATCTAAAATATTTTCGAACTTGTTCACGAACTTTCGAGCCGAACTTAAGGAGGCTCAGGCTCGTCTCGTTAAGGTCTCGAGCCGATCGCGAACTCGAGTTGAGCCCTCTCGAGCCGAACTTTAACCGAGCTTTGATCGAGTTGAGCTCGAATAGTTTGCGAGCCACCCTGGCTCATTAACACCCCTAAGTGGGAGTAAGAAGGAACATGAAACTCATTTAGCTATGGTGTGTCAAACGTTGGAGGATCATCTCGTTTGTATGTAAACTTTATATAATGTGAAATTGGGGTGGCGAAGTGGCTTATTTGGGCCATAAGATATCTGCTAATGGGGTGCCTGCTGATTTTGATAAGATAAAGGTCGTGGTGGAGGGGAATCAGCCTAAGAAACCCGAGAGAACTCAGGAATTTTGGGTTAAACGGGGTACTACGAAAAGTTCGGTCGCTCGTTATGCTCATATTGTTCACCCTTTAACAAAGACAGTTGTAGAAGGATAATTTTGGATGTTCTAGTGAAACCAAAAGAGCCTTAAGACCATGAAACAAGCACCGGTGCTCGCCATGCCAAATTTCCAGCTGACCTCCTTCGTATTGAACGATACTTCAGGAGTTCATGGAGTATGAGCAGTTTTAATGCAAGAGCAACAACCCATTGCTTTTTTCAATCGTAAAGTGGATCCAATGGCTCAAGCAAAATCAGTGTATGAAAAAGTGTTGATGGTATGTGTTTGGCAAAAACATTATCTTCTAGGCAGGCACTTTGTAATCAGCATTGATCAGCAAAGTTTACGTTTCATTATGCAGCAAAGAGAGGTGTGGTGTGATTACTACCGTTGCATTAGCAAGATAATTGGGTTTAATTTTGAAACTCAATACAAGTCGGGCACTTTTAATTAAATGACAGATGCTTCCCCTAAAAAAAAAAAATGACAGATGCTTTGTCCCGCAAGTCTCGAGGGGAAGCGAGTTAGGGGGCGTGGGTTTTATGCAAGGTGTGGATTGGAGTATCTTACGACAATAAATCAACAGTGGTTCACTACTGCAGCAGATCACTTTGGACTTGCAATTAGATGCTCAAAGGTATTTTGAATTCTCTCTAGTGGAAGGGAAGGTATGTCATCCCAAAAGCATCCTCTTTCATTCCCTTGTTACTGAAAGAGTAACACGATTCAGCGGTGGGAGGGCATTCCCGGAGATCCCGAAAACATATTTAAGGATGGCGGGCGATTTGTATTGGCATGGGATGAGAAAATACGTGGTCGCCTATGTGTTTAAATGTGGAATCTGCAACCAAGCATCCATCCAACCTCGATCCAACCAGGGTTATTGCAGCCATTACCCTTACCATCTCTGGTGTGGGATGAGATCTCGATGGATTCTATCAAAGGGCTCCCTCGATCCAAAGGGCATGATACAATCTTGGTGGTGGTAGATCACTTACGAAATTTGCCCATTTTCTCAGTTTGAAACACCCCTTCACGACATATTCTATTGCTGCTATGTTCATTAAGGAAATATTATGCTTGCAACGATTTCCTTCATCCGTTATCTGAGATCAAGATCCCATATTCATGAGCTATTTTCCGAAAGAATTGTTCCGGCTGCAAAGAACTAGTTTGAAAAGAAGCATTGCTTATCACCCACAATCGGTTGGCCAATTGGAGGTGGTTAAGAAGTGCCTTGAGACTTATTTAAACTGTTTTGCTTCCAGGCAGCCTCGTACTTGAGGAAATTGGCAACATTAGGCTGAATTTTGGTATAATACCTCTCCTTATTTGGCTACAAAATTTACCTCCTTCAAGGCACTCTATGATCGCGATTCCCCTCACCTTCTCCATCTAGGTCGAGGCCATACTCCTGTTGATAATCTAGAAAACATGCTGCTGGAACAAGAGGTTGGGTTGGATGATCTCCGTTTCAACTTGATCAAAGCACAATAAGAATGAAAAAGTATGCAGATATTCATCGTCTAGAGGAAAGCTTTGAGGTGGAAGACCAAGTTTATTTGAAACTTCAACCTTATCGTCAACAAGCTAAAAGGCTGTTTGAAAAGCTAGCTGCTCGTTTCTATGGTCCCTTCAATATTTTTCAGCGCATTGGTCAGGTTGCTTACAAGCTTGACCTTCCCACTCACAGCAAGCTGCATCCTGTATTTCATATATCACAGTTGAAAAAGGCTGTTGGAGATGCCCCTGAAACTGCTGATATTCCGGCCACTACTTCACCAGATATGCAATGGGTTGCTGAACCAGAAGAATTCTTGGATGTTCGTTATGTGGACCAAGGAGCCACATCCTCCAGTGAGGTCTTACTTAAGTGAGGCACCTCCTTTTGAGGCCACTTGGGAGGAGTTTCATTCAATCGAACACCGCTTTCCTGACTTTCACCTTAAGGACGAAGTGAGACTTTGGGCCAAGGCAATGCAACAAACCAGCCAAGACCTCCTATCATGATGACATATGCAAGATGTGGAAAGGAGGCACTAAGAGTGTGAGAGCAGCACAATCATGATTCTGTTAGGTAATGTGAGGGGGCTGATTCTGTTAGCAAATGTAATGAGATGGCAAAGGGCGTGACATAGGCATGTGTAGCGTGAAGAAAATGTGTATAAATAAGGGAGTTAAGAGAGAAAGTGGGTATCTAGAAAATTATGAGACTTGTTTTGTGGGAGCAGTGGCGGATCTTGACCAACTATTTCACAGGGGCCGAGTAGGCAAATTAAAAATTTAACGGTAAAATTTAAATGATGAATATAAACATTAACACAAGCACATCAAAGTTTAAATATATTATCATCAATGGCTACAAAGAAGTTTAGCTAATGTAATAGTTTCTAAATTCTAACCCTTCAATCTTTGAGCAATTTTGTCCATTTATTTGTTTGACCAATATCAAATCTTCAAGGAATTGAAAGAATAGTTCACAAATAAATGGGTAGATTTTTTAGAAGTTGAAGGATAGTTCATTAGTATTATTAGTAACTAAATCAATTATCAAATTGCTTTCTTAAGTCATGGTAAAAAGTTACAACTATCATTTACGATTGTTAGGAATGATTTGAGAGAAAAGGGACTGATTACGTTGAGAAACTAATAAAAAAAAATAAAGAAGATACTAACAATAAATAGAAAAGATTTTTTTAAAATTAGAAAAATAATAAGCCAAAGATATAGGGAAAAAAACAAAAATAAATAGAAGAAAATACTAACAATAACAATAAAGATTTTTCAAAGTTAGGAAATGATAAGGCAAATATAAAGGGAAAAAAATGGCATAAGGATGCCTTGAGTCAGTATCGAACATCAGACCATGTGCAATAAGAGCAATGTTGCTTCGCGCACCACTATGCCAAGCATAGTCTCTTGTGATACTTTGCAGTTCATTTATTTTACGGTTTTTTCACCATATACCCCCGACAAATTAAAAAATTCACCATATATCCTCAATGTTCCAAAAATTCACCATATACCCTTGAGTTTTCGAAAACGTTCATGAAATGCCCTTTTTCTAACTTCCGTTAACTCTCCGTTAGCTTTATTTACGATTTTGCCATTACTAACCCTAAACCCTAATTCTAATCTAACCCTAACCCTAATCCAACCCTTACCCTTACCCTAATCCTAAACCTAAACCCCTTACCCTTACACTAAACCCTAACCCACCCAGCCCACCACCCCTCCACCCTCGCCCAACCCCCCACCCTCCCCTCCCCTCCACCGCCGCATCCCCTCTCCCTTCCACCGCCGCATCCCCCTCCCTCCCTCTCCCCTCGGCCGCAGCCCTCCCCCACTCTCTCCCCCATGACCCCCGCAACCCGCGTAGCCCGTAAATTTGAAACCCCCCACCCCTCCTCATCCCTCCACCGCCGCATCCCCCTACCCTCCCCTCCACCCCCATAGCCGTCAGCCACCGATTTCCCCCACCCCTCGCAGCCGCAGTCCACCCTACGAAGCCGCAGTGGGTCATGATTGGTGGTGCGACCGGTGCCCGGTGGTCGTGGGCCGGCTAGGGACGACGAGAGAGAAAGGCGAGCAGGGGGGAAGCGAAGTGGACGAGATGACGCGACTGAGGGAGAAGGTGAAGGTCGTCTCGAGGCCGGTGGTCGTGCAATGTCGTTCTTGGTGGTGGGTTGAGCTACTTGGTACAAAGTGGGATGAATGGCGAGAGAGAGGGGGTGGGGTGGGAAATCGACTTGAGGGGAGGGGGGTGGGGTTAGGGGAATCGACGGGGAGAGGGGAAGGGTGGGGTTGGGGAATTCGACGGGGAGGGGGGGCGGTGGGGTAATCGACGGAGAGGGGGGTGGGGGAATCGACGGGGAGGGGGGAAGGGAGTGGGGGAATCGACGGGGAGGGGGGGGGGCGGGGGGCCGGCGAGGTGGAGTAGAGGGGAGGGGGGGGGGCCGGGCTAAAGGGTGGAGGGAGGGGGGGGGGGTGGGGTTGGGGGTGGAGGGCCTGGGGGTTGAAGGGGTGGGAGGGGCCAAGGTTAGATTAGGGGTTTAGATTAGGGTTGGGGTAAGGGTTAGGGTTAGATTAGGGTTAGGGTTAGATTAGAATTAGGGTTAGGGCTTAATGATGGCAAAATCGTAAATAAAGCTAACGGTGAGTTAACGGAAGTTAGAAAAAGGGCATTTGGTGAACGTTTTCAAAAACTCAAGGGTATATGGTGAATTTTTGAAACATTGAGGGTATATGGTGAATTTTTTAATTTGTCGGGGGTATATGGTGAAAAAACCGTTTATTTTATTTCATCAAACTAAGAGGGGCTTGGCCCCTGCCCGCCCCTCTTTTGATCCGCCACTGTGTGGGAGAAATGTTCGCCTCTTGAAAGCCTTGAACCTTATTCTAGGTTTTCCTACTACATTTGCTGCTCTTACTTCTTCTTGATATATATTGTAATTTGTAGTAAGTTGTCGTCAATTTGTTACATTGTGTGTGTTATGTGACCTTGTGCCGCAATTAGTATAAGGTAACACTTGAATGTTAGGTGGTTTTATTTTTTTTTAAATTCCTAGATAGTATTCAGTTCAACAGCAATATTTCTAGGTTGGCTGGTGGTCATGGTCATTCTTTACATTATCAGAAATGATCTGAAATCTAACATGCCACAAGAAGTTCCATTTAATTTATCAGATTTCTCCGACTTACAGTCTAAGAATGCATCCTTGTGAGTGATTTAGGATTTGATGAAATATAGATTACAATTCTACAAAAGAGTAACATCAAATTCTACAGAAATTCCTCCGAAAGTTCCTACCTTTTCCATGATTACAGAAAACAATAAGAACCAAACAGATATGCAAATGCACACAAATTTCTAAACAGAAATTTTCTACTAAAAGTCCAAAAAGAACATAAGATTCAAAGGGATAATCAGTTATATTACCTGTAACCTTCATTGGCAAGCATATTTCAATCAAATTATTAAACTTTCAATCAATAAATCCACCCTTAAAAGCTTCCGAATTTTTTATTTCAATTATTTAACACTTCTGAAATCCCAATTACTGATGTACTATGTATAATCCAATTAGAGTAAATTATAATCTGGGTAAAATTTTTGATCAAGATTAGGCTGCAATCAGACAAATTCATGAAACCGAAATCAATCATTTAAGTCTTAACCGAAATCAATATAAAAAAAATCAGTTCTCAATTTATATATGAAAAATGAGATAGATATCAAAGCTTTAGGAATTTAATTAATTAGATCAATTGATAAATTGCACTAAACAAGCAATATCATAATTGAGGCTAAACCGAGAGAAAAGCAAGGATAGATTACCGGAAACGCAGCTTCTTAGCCGGTGCAGGAGGAGGCCGAGGAAGAAATCATCGTGACATTGACGAACAGCAAAGTGGTTTTCTCGTGGTCTGGTGGCGTTCGTTTAAATAAACCCGCGTTCCTTTCTCAAATAAATGAAACACTCTAGTTTTCTTCGCCATAAAACAACTAAACTGAACTGAAACTAACTGAAATGAACTGAACTGATTACAACTTAACTGAACTGAATCGAACTGAATTAAATTAAATTGAACTGACTAAATTAAATTATAACTAATAGTAATGATAATGATTTAGCTATCATTAATTAATAAATATAAATTAATAAATAAATAATAGTAATAACAATATTAATATAATATAATATAATAAACATTAATTGATGATAATAATAGTTTTTATTAATAATAATAATAATAATAATAATAATAATATTAATGATAAAATAATCGTAATTGTAATAATAATAATTATCATTGTTTTATTATCAGATAAATAAATTAAGAACTGAACTGAACTAAACTAAACTGAACTGATTGGAACTGAACTAAACTGAACTGAACTAAACTGAAAATAAGTTGGAGAGAACAGACCCTAAAGTTCTCTCACATGAAAGTAGAGTATATCGAAACTAGTATTATATACACGCAATGTAAGCTGAAATAAACGATACCACAAAGAGAAGAATTTGTGAGAAGACAATTGTATTTCTATTTTTTTTTTTTTCCTTTAATAAGTTAGATAAAGTTCAGTAACCGTCGTTTAAAGTGTTGTGCAATCTAACAAATTTGTTATATTTTGATTCATCTTTTTTTTTTTTCCTTAGAATTGCTGAAGTTGAGGGTTTTTAGGGTATATTTGTAATTTATGGTAGACACTAAGGCCCTGTTCTTTTGAACTTATTTTGGCTGAACTGAACTGAACTTATTTTTTTTTTGCTGAACTGAACTTATTATTGCTGAACTGAACTTATTTTTACTTATTTCTGCTGAACTGAACTTATTTTTACTTATTTTTGCTGAACTGAACTTATTTTGGCTGAACTGAACTTATTTTGGCTGAACTGAACTTATTTTTGCTGAACTGAACTTATTTTGGTTGAACTGAACTTATTTTTGCTGAACTGAACTTATTTTTGCTGAACTAAACTGTATTAACATAATATTATCAATACTTATTATTATAATAATCAATAAATATTAACATAATATTATCAATACTTATTATTATTATTTTATTATTTTATAATAATAAATAATAAATAATTAATAAAAATAAAAATAATAATAATAAATAATAAATAATAAATAACAAATAATAAATAATAAAAAATAAAAAATAATATTAATAATAATAAATAATAAATAATAAATAATAATAATAATAATAAATAATAAAAAATAATAAAAAATAATAATAATAAATAATAAATAATAATAATAATAAATAATAATAAATAATAAATAATAAATCATAAAAAATAATATTAATAATAATAAATAATAAATAATAAATAATAATGATAAAAAATAATAATAATAATAAAAAATAATAAAAAATGAAAAATAAAAAATTGTAAATAATAATAATAATAAATAATAATAATAATAATAAATAATAAATAATAATAATAAATAATAAATAATAGATAATAAATAATAAATAATAATAAATAATAAATAATAAATAATAATAAATAATAAATAATAAATAATAAATAATAAATAAATAAGAATTAATAATAAATAATAATAATTATAAATAATAATAAATAATAAATAATAAATAATAAATAATAAATAATAAATAATAAATAATAAATAATAAATAATAAATAATAAATAATAATAATAATAATAAATAATAATAAATAATAAATAATAATAATAATAATAAATAATAATAAATAATAATAAATAATAATAAATAAATAATAAATAATAATAATAATAATAATAATAATAATAAATAAATAATATATAATAAATAATAAATAATAATAATAAATAATAATAATAATAAATAATAAAATAATAATAATAATAATAATAATAATAATAATAAATAATACTAAATAATTAGAATAATAATAATAATAATAATAATAAATAAATAAATAATAAATAATAATAATAATAATAAATAATTAGAATAATAATAATAATAATAATAATAATAATAATAATAATAATAATAATAATTAGAATAATAAGAATAAGAATAATAAATAATAAATAATAAATAATGAATAATAAATAATAAATAATAAATAATAAATAAATAATAATAATAATAATAATAATAAGAATTAATAAATAATAAATACTAAATAATAAATAATAAATAAAAAACTAAAAAATAAAACAAATAAAAAATACAAATTCATCGTTATTATAATTATAATATTAATAATAATAATAACAATAGTAATAGTAATATTGAAAACAAAAATAATAATTGCAACATTAGATAAGACTAAACTTATTTTTTTGCTGAACTGAACTTATTTTGGCTGAACTGAACTTATTTTTGCTGAATTGAACTTATTTTGGCTGAACTGAACTTATTTTTGCTGAACTGAACTTATTTTTACTTATTTTTGCTGAACTGAACTTATTTTTACTTATTTTTGCTGAAAATAAGTCCAAAAGAACAGGGCCTAAGTGTTTCTCTCTCTTAATATATAATTGAGATACACGATATGTGTGAAAGTAAAAAAAAAAATTAGCAGAAGGGAGAAGAGGAAGAAGTGAGAAAACTATATTTCTAATTTTTTTTCCTTAATAAGTTGATGAAGTTGAGTAACTGTTACTTAATAGATATAAGCTAATGTGTATTTTGGCAAATATGTTATATTTTGGCTCTTTTGTTTCTTTAAAATTGGTAAAGATGATATTTTATTTTAGGATATATTTGTAATTTAGGTGGACACCAAGTTTTCCGCTCTTCCCTTATGTAATAGAGATAGAGGTATCATTTCTAACTTATAAGTATTGGGTTATATCAACCTTGAGTTTTTCATTAATTTCTTATTTTCAGTTTTTTTAGACTTATGTATGTTCTTTTCACCTAATTTTCAGTCGTTATAAGAAAGTTGAATTCAGATTAGGTTTCGTAAAGACTGATAATATATAATAAGTGGTTGTTTGGTATACACGAGAATTTAATTCCCATGGGAAGTTCCATTTCATAGGAAGTTATTTCCCTCATGTAATTCCTAGGAAATTGACCAATATGTTTGGTTAAAATCAAGGAATTTGTACTTCCCATGAATTGATGTAGGAATTTTGAATGACTAAGGGGGGCTAGGTGAATAGATTCCCACGTTTTGTGGGAATTTCAATTTCCCATGAATTTTCAATGCCCCCATTTTCCCACGTCTTGTTAGGAATGGGGATGGGCATGGGTAGGGTCTGGATCGGCCAGACCTTAGACCCGGACCCTAAAATTTTTGTTGGACCTAAACCCGGACCCTAAGGGTCTAGAAAAGCTAGACCCAGACCCTTAGGGTCTACAGGGTCTAGGGTCTATGGTCTAGCCTATTTCCTTTGTTTTTACCCAATTTTCAATATCTTTTATATTTCTTGACTTTCTATAGTGCATATAACCTGTAGGGTCTAGGGTTTATGTCCAAATGACAAAAGTTGAAATTTTAGGATAAATATGAAGGTTTTTTTCTAAAACACAAAAGGTAAAAAGAAGATTAAATAACTTTAGGGTCCAAGTGTAGGGTCTGAGTAGGGTTTGGGTCAAGAATATTAAGACCCGGACCGTGCCCTAACAAGTTTACTTGGACCCGACCCTTAGGGTCTAGAAAAAGTTGGACCAAGACCCCAAAATTAGGGTCGGGTCCAATGGGGTCTAGTCAGGATCCTAGACTCATGTCTATCCCTACTTCCTGTCAACCAAACAACTACCCAATTTAGAAAAATCATAGGAATTTCTATTGCCTACATAATTTCTTGTATACCAAACAACCACTAAGTTTAGATGAGTTAAATAAGTCAAGTTCAACAAGAATAAGGTTTAACACACTTGGAGATAAGGATTAAAAATTCCGATAAGTTTAGATATGGTCTAATAAGTTCACATAAATTCAGATAAGTTAAGATAAGTTCAAGTAAGCAAAAATAAGTTGAAAAGAACATAATTTAACATTAGAAGAGAGAAATTTTAAGCTTTAAAAAGTTCGGTGCAAAAAAGCATTGGGGTAAATTTTTTGTTGGAAAATTTTCTCTCCTGATGTAAGACTAAAAATAAACAAAAAAAAAATCATTGTTGAGTTGATAGAGAGACGCAACATGAAACACATAAAAAGCTCAAAAGCTTGGAAAAAACGTTATTTGTACAAATTACAATATAGGAAACTCTACAGGAGTACCCTATCAAAAAAAACCCAAAAAAAATATAGGTAAAGAAAAGTATATATATAGAGATGATGTTATTTGGAAATAATGCACCTACTAGAAGTAGAAATTTCCCATGTCGTTACCGTAAGAATATAGCTGATGTGGAACTGACCAGATGATTAATTAACTAATAAACCTCTCACTTATGATTGTTTCATTTGTCTTGAATCCCTTATAGGACTCCTAATTTAAGTTTTCAAGCAATAATTTTGAATTCACTCCTTATTAAAAACTAAAAGTTGAATGTCACCCCACTCGAAAAAATAATCCCTTTATAAGGACAGTATTGATTATGGTCATACTCTTGATGTGGCCGTTTGTCCCTTGAATATGCTATCTGCTAACCCTCTAAATAAAACATCCAATGAAGTCCTTTTCTGCAAGCCACATCTTATGATTGCCCTTGTGTATTTGGATGTTTGTGTTATCCTAAACTTCCTCATACAAACTTTTGTGCTCGCTCCACACTTTGCGATTTCTTTGGGATTTCCTACTATTCATAAAAGATGCAAAGTGTTATGATCCATCTTCTAATATGATAATTACTAGCCTTCTTTGCACGCGATGCGTGCGTGGATTATTTTGGCGATTATTCTTAAATTTCATCTAAATGTATTTTGAAGGATGTAATTTACAATCATCATTAGTTCTAATTAAATATCATGTGGTATAAATACAAAAAATAAAAATTACTTGATGAAGAAGTTGTTTTCTCGGTATTTCCATGACTTATTAATGGATGTTGCAATATTGTTATTGCATTTTAAAGTTTAGGTAAAATTAAAATTTTATGTCTTTGATTTTGTAATTGATTTGAAAACTACTTTAGTTATGTTAATTTATTCTTCAATCATAAACTTTTTCTTTCACTACACATATTTTTATGTCAGTTTATTTTAGCTACTTTGAACTTCATTTGATATACATATTTTAAATTAGGAAGGGCTATGATTAAGGGAAATCTCAAAATCTTAATAGGTAATAATTTTTATTGAATTAAGGGTTAAAAAGTCTTTTCAAAGGGGGACACCATAGCTCCCCCCTTGGCTTATATAATAGAGATTTCACACCATGCCACTTTTTGGATAATTCTTTCCCATTTCACAATTTTTAACATTTCTAGGCCGTCCTTCAACATAATTTCCCACCTTATTTCTCAAATTCCAATGGCCCAATCCAATGGTCAGACCCAACCTCCTACTCCCTCTACTAATTCATCGCATGCCCCCCTCCCCCTTTTTTCCAGCCAAGCCCGGCAACCATTACATAATTAATAGTCTCCTCATAATTTTGTTTGGAAGGGTACACTAGGGGAAAAAAAGGAAGGGCTGCGCTGGAAGGGTTGCGCTGGAAGGGCTGCGTTTAAAACGCAGCCCTTCGTGTCTGAAGGGCTGCGGTTTTCAAGGAAACCGCAACCCTTTTAGTGAAGGGTTGCGGTTAACAAGAAAACGCAGCCCTTCGTACTGTATGAAGGGATGCGGTTTTTAGGCTAACCGCAACCCTATTAGTGAAGGGCTACTGTTAGCCTAAAAACTGACCCTTCATACACGAAGGGCTGCGGTTTTTGGGCTAACCGCAGCCCTTCACGTTCCTTTTTTTTTATTCATTAATTTTGCGCGCATACACTACAATACCCCCATTTCAATTTCCCTCCCTTAGACAAAATTCACGAGCGAAACATCTAACTCACTCCCACAGCTAACCCCTCCCTCTCACTCACTCGCACAGCTAACCCTAAAGGCCCATCACCGGAGCCTGACGCCGGAGCACCAACCCATCGCCGGAGCCACAACATTGACGCACCAACTCAGTGCGACATTGACGCACCACCAACATTGCTTCATTCTCTCCTCCATTCATTCGAGTGGGTTTGCGCACCACCAGTGCTCCACCACCACGCAGCTGCACCACCTTGCGCACCACCCACCACGCGCAGCAGCGACCTCCACCACCACCACTACCCTTCTCTTTCTTCTCTTCTCTTCTCTTCTCTTCTCTTCTCTTCTCCACCATTTGAGTGGGTTTAGGGTGTGGAGCTCCTCCACCACTACGCAGCGCCACCACCCACAAGCGGCAGCAATGACTACCACCACCACTGCCGTACTCTTTCTTCATTGCTCTTGGGTTTAGTCAATTTTTGCTTAGTTAAGTATGAATTAATCTTGTTTTTAATTAAGTTAGTTTTGTTTTTCTTAATTGAATTAAATGATTAATGTGCAATGTGGGTTTTGTTAATTGTAGGAAGAAGAGGCTAAGGAAGGCAAATAAAGTTCCAATTATCTCTTCTCTCTTCATTGCTCGTCATTGGTGTTAAGAGGTAAATAATTTAATTTCGTTGTCTTTTTTGTTTGATTTGTTGATGAGACAAAGTTGTCATGTGCTTCAATTTGATTAAATTATGATAATTTATTGATATATATATGTATTTCTTATAATGTATACATATATTCAAATCTTTCAGACATTCATACTTTCAGGCTTCACGATTGCTCATCCAGAAGGTTGTCAATTTCGCAGATCCAAGCCACTGTATAATCCAGAGGGTCCTTGAATAAATTCCTATTTTTATATTGAAGTTACTAACCATTTATTTCATAATGTAGATCTTTGGTATAAAATCGTTCTACTGTATATTCTAATCTTTCCTTCTTTTTATTTATTTTCATACATTATTATATGCTTGCCTGATTCTTCTATACATATTATATGATTGTTTTAAGCATGATTTAATATTTTTACCACCCACATGTTATTTTTGTTAATCAAGACCTAAAGAACTTTTCAAACATTAATCAGATTTATTTGGACAGCCTGCTAGGTTCCTTGTAAATTGATTGTAGAATAACATATCACTAAAAAATAGTCTTTTTATGAGTTTCCTGAACCAACCTAGACTAAATATTTTTAGGGTGCATGTAAATATTATTTGGTTATTTTATTGCATAAAAATTGACGTGAATCGATATTTAGTAGAGGCCAACAATGGGCGAATATGGTTCATTATGACCGTGTTCGTACCCTCACCCCCGAACTCAATCTTTTGTTCATTTTGACAATCTATGGAGTCAGGACGGGGACATCTACATTGGATAAGTCCCTAATTTGTCCCTACAATTTTCCAATATCCAATTAGGTTTATGAGTCTTTCTTTAAAGACTTGTTGACGACTTCAAAACAATATTCAATAAAACCTTTACAATGGGGTAGTCAAATCAAATATGTGCTCACACCGTGTAGGCGAATAAAAAAGCACGCCTACAATTGGCCTTCGTGCCAATCTTTTTTTAGGCGCCTAGTTATTTGAAAAGAATTTGAAAAGAAAACAAGTTCTTACTTATTCGTGGTGCTTAAACCACTTTAGATAAATTCAAAACATATTTAAAAAGGGTTCGAAATTTTTGTTAAAGTTCGATTTTTTTTTTGCTTTTAGCCGATTTTTTTTTTCTCGGTTTTCCTATTTTTCAGAAATTGTTAATTTAATTTTTAGTTGTTTATTTTTGGTACTCTTAGTTTTATTTTATTTACTTTATTAGTTTGGTGAGAGATGGGTAGAATAGGAAGGGCATATAGGATAGAAATATTATATATCTGCATTTAAATGTTTTGTCCAGCATGTTCAGTGTTTTCTTCCCTATTTAACTGTTTGATGTTATTCCTGACTTTAAATTATTGATTTATTCTTGCTTATTATTTATTGTTAGGAATATACGCTAAGTGAGAGTATTATTTATTATAGATGTCGTGTTCAACTGTAAACGGACCTTTAGGCATGACTGATAGTGAAGCTGCCCGAGTAGGAAGCTACTCCAACCCTATTGTGCTTAGTGATGATGAGCATGACGCGGAGTCTGATAGTGAGAGCTACACCAGTCTAGACCTTGTTTTGCATCGTGTCTTCAAAGTAGGAATCCCTGATAGAGATGATGAGGTAATTCAAGAGTTTGACCGTGCTAGAGGGTAAACTAGAAAGGACATTTACAGTGCTACTTGGAGATCTTATTGTAGACACCAAATTTTGAACCCTTGTTGTGTATAAAATTTTAAAATAAAGATTTTGAAAAGAAATAAAATAATGAAAACCGTCATGTATTGTGGAGCACGCGCCCCGTCAAATTAAACGCATGTTTCGTCTCGGAGCGCAAATTTCATTCCGTCATATGGTTTTCCTATTTTTGTGTTTTAGTCATACAATTCCGGCTTACAAATATAATCTTCCGTAAGTCGTAGTCAATAACTACAGCCAGCGGTTTAATAAAATGATTTGTAGTATAATCACGCTTGTCTTTACTAATTTGACGAGTTTACGTTAATTGTTTTAAGTTAGTTTTTCGAAAAACAGAAAAACGAGTCGCAATTTGGCGTCGGAATTTTAATCGTCTTTCAAAACCGGTAGGAATCAGTTTTCTTGATGATCAAGTCATTGTCCATTGGACAAATATTTAGAATATATTCTTTAACCACCAATCACATCCTTTTATCCATTAGTTAAGGAATAAAAATCATGAAAAGGAATAAGAATCAGAATCAAATCCAAAGTGTAAGAGCCAAGAATCCGATTTTTTTTTTCCGAAGATTCGAGCTGTGCCAGGCACACGATCATGCGCCCAGCGCAAAACAGCTTTGTGCGCCAGACGCATGCCAGTGCGCCAAGCGCACAAGGCTGTGTCTAACGTAGGTTCCTGCGTTGCACAGTTGACCAGTCAGCTTTTCCTTCACGTTTTTTGATGCATTTCTACGTATTAGTAGGGGTGTTCATAAAAAACCGAAACTGAAAAACCGTACCGAAATACCGAAATACCGAAAAACCGGTCAAAATGGGTGGTAATCGTACCGGTAAAAAAATATTTCAACGGTACGGTTACCGAATCAATAAAATTAACGGTTAAACGATACAGTTACGGTTATGATTTTTGAGTGAATGGTTAACCGAAATACCAAAATATCTTTTTTCTCTATTTAATTATTGTGAAACATTTTCAAACAATTATATTAATTCGAATATTTGTTACTAAGTTACAACAATTAGAGGAAGTATGTGATTATTTGAAAATTCTAGTACTAATATAATCACTATATAGGAAATGGAGTGAATTCTTAGTTTTAATTATGTTTTCCAATAGATTTATTATCTACTTTATAATTCATTTTATATTAGAGTATATATAATATTAAAATATATGCGCAAAAGAAATAAAAAATATATATGTACATTAAGTAAAACATAATAGTATAACTTAAATAACGGTTAATATAATGGTTAACCGAAAAACCGTACCGAAAAAACGGTTAACCGCTTAACCAATCTAAACGGTTACGGTTCACAAAAAGAGCGAACCGAAACTTTCGGTTACCGAACCGAAATGTTGTTTCGAGACGGTTAACCACCCATGAAGACCCCTACGTATTAGGATGTATTTAGGACGAGCTAAAACTCGGATTTTGCCTCATTAGTGTGAAGATAAAAAACAAATCTAAAGAGAATAAGAATATTGGTATTTCCAATAAATTTGATGATGTAGGAAGATTTGAGGGATTTTAGTGATGTCATTAGGGTGATGTCATTGGGGTGATGTCATTAAGATAATATAGGATGTTAAAAATCAGATTTTTGGGTGAAAAATCTGATTTTCTACCTTCTTCAAACCCTAATTCATCACCTCATTTCCCTATAAATACCCCCCTTTTTTTACTTCAAAAACAACTTCTCACAACTTGAAAATCTAAAACTTCCCAACTTCAATACTACTCTCATTCTCCATATTTCCTCTCTCTAAAAAATCTCATTCAAGAAAAAGAAAGAAAAAGTTATAATTTGGAAAATAATTAGCAAGTAAGAAGTTCATCAAAAGAAAACACAAAAAAGGGGTTCAATTAGTATTTAAGTGGATTTAGAAACTCACTTAGAAATTAAGAAAATCATAAAAAAAAGTAGAAAACTTTGCAAAAGGAAGTGCATCATTGAGTTAGCAAGGTAAAGTTAAAGTTCTTGTTATTTTTCTTAATTATCTTCTTAATCACACATTTCTCTTTGTTTTCTCTTATCATTTTTTAATTTTTGGAGTGATTTGGGTATGTGGAATTCCTAATAGGTTCCCAACCTTAAATCACCTCACCTAGAATAGTCAACTCTAATGGGGAGACTTTTAGGAAATATGTGTTTATGTGATTTTTCTTAATCAAGTTGTTATTCATCACCAAAAAACATGTTTTCATAAAAGAAAATTCAAGTAGAGTTGTGCATAAACATCGCCATAAAAGAAAATGTGATGTTGTAATTATGGTCAGTTTCAATTTCGTACTGCATTTTATTTTTCGTCTGTATTATGTGAATAGTTTTCCTATGAAGCGCAAGACCTTTCCATCAATCGGGCTTTGGAATTTCTAAAAAATGAATTTTGTACAGATAATTAAAAATCATACAACATTGTTGTGCAAAACTGATTTTGTCTAGTACCACATAAGCTTGTTCCTTCAATAAAGTTCAAAATAAAATGCCACAGCAGCAGCATAAGCTTGTTCCTTCAATCATACAACTGTGTCTAGTACCACATCAGCAGCCACGCAGGCCCCCTCCCCCTCCCCTCCCACTTGGCGCACCCCACACATACTCCCTCCCCTACGGCCCCCACGCAAGCCCCCTCCCCTCGACCTCCCTCACGCCTCCCCCTCCCCCTCCCCCGCCCTCCCTCCCCCTCCCCCCGCCGCCGCGCCTCCCCCTCCCGACCACCCCCGCCCGCCCGCCCCCCCTCCCGACCACCCCACCCCGCATCCCCCTCCCCTTCCCCCAAGAAATCGGTTGCCCCACCCCTTCCCTTCCCCGCGAACTCGGTCGCTCCCCCTCCCCCTCTCCCCGCCGCCACCCCCAGCCCCACCGCGCGTCCCCCTCCCCATCTCCCACCCCTTCGGAGCGAATCTCGTGTCTCCCCCTCTCCCACCCTCGTTTCAGCCCAAAAAAGAAACGGAGGAGGCGACACTCTCCCACCATTGTTTCGCCGAGAAAGAAATAGAGGAGGCGGCACTCTCCCACCGTCGTTTCGCGCCCGAAAAGAACGGAGGACGCGGCATAGGAGGTGCCGAGAAGTGAGAAGGTCGACTTGCTTGGAGATTGAAATTCCACGGTGCGGGGAGGAGGGGGCTGGGCCGCCGACGAGTGAGGGAGGGAGGAGGGGGACGAGTGCGCCGGCGAGAGTGAGGGATGGGGAGGCGCTGGGGCTGCGTGGGGGGGAGGGGGCTGCGTGGGGGAAGGGGTGGGGGGGCTGGGGTTTGAGGTGAGGGGGCTGGGTTGGGGTGAAGGGGGGGGCCGGGTTGGGTTAATTAGGTTTTAGGATTAATTAGGTTTAGGGTTAGTTAGAGTTTTAGGGTTTTTAGGTTTAATTAGGGTTTAATTACAGTTTTTTAGGTTAATTAATTAATTAATTAACGGAGAACTAACGTCCGTTAGCCAAAAAGGGCATTTTTGGTATTTTTTGAAATGTCAGGGGTATCTGGTGAATTTTTTTAAATGTCTGGGGTATTTGGTGAATTTTGAAAAAAGTGGGGGTATTTGGTGAATAAATTTATTTGTCAGGGGTATTTGGTGAAAAAACCGCTTAGATAAAACCAAAAATATCAACTTGAAATTAGACATCAGTAGCTTTGCAAAAATATAAAAATCATATTCGTATGAATTTGATACAATTTTATCTCATTTTTACAAAAAGTTCATGCAAATCACTAAGTTCAAGAACACTGATTTTCTCTCCAGTTAAGAAAATAAATAAAAAAGGGTCTTAATAATGTCCAATGCAAGTGAAAATTTTTAGTCTAGTCCTTCAAAGTGTCTAGAATTTTCGTACCAAAATTCACTTCAAACTAAGTTCAGTAAGTTGGATTTCAAAGAATACATTGGATAAAAGTCCTGTTTTGACCGGTTTTAGTATAAAATTTACCATAATTCTATTTGTTACTAAAAGCTTGTGAAATTTTAACAAAACATAAAGAACTCACTGACCCTATCCAAAGGTGTATGACATGCTCAATTTAACGCTTTGTACATAAAGTTATGAATTTTGGAAGTTAGTATAAGAACAAAAGTGCAATCTGGAAAATGAAATAAAGTGATTAACTCAAATTTCATAAAAAATGTTTTCTTTATTACAAAATGTTAATTAAAAGTCATAAAATTTTAAGTTTCTCTTAAAATGATTCATTTTTATTATACAAATAAAAATCAATAAAAATCATCATAAAAAATCAAAATCAAAGAGGTTAATTAATCTTTAATTTTCACAAGTTTACAAATAAACATGAATTCCAAAGCCCATTCAAGAGGATGAAGATCAAGGAGCATCATGGTGAATATCAAGATTAAAGACTTGTATAGATTATAGAGTTTGTACATATTGTTTTAATAATAGTTCTTTGTAAATAGTTATTACATCACTCATTAATGAAAAAAATGGAGATGTTTATGCATAATTTTCATAAATAGTTCAACAATTATTTTTTGAATAAAATGAGCAACCAATTTTATAAATATTGCATGTTGGGCCCAATATATCATAGTATATGAATTAAATGATCCAATCTCAATTAAGAGGAAAAATTGCAAATCTAACTAAGTTAAATTGTATGATGATCTATCTTACATTTTAAAATTATTCTCCATCTTCAAATGAATCAATCATATAATTTAACATAATTAGATAGGTAATTATGATCTCCGAATTGATTTTAGGCCGTTTCACGTGTCTCACTTTAAATGGCCAAATTCCGATTAGTCAAACAAAAATCTCCAAAGTGTATCTCAAATTGATCATTTTTCTCAAAATGACTTAATAATCTTCAATTTAGATTATTCCTCATCCATCCAAAAGCCTTCAATTAGGAAGCAAACCTCTTTTCCTAAGACCTCTTGAAAATTATAAATGTGATCACTAATTAAGGTGGTTATTTCAATCTTTAATTAATCGCTAATTAGGGTGATTAACTCACACTTTTCTTTAATCACTAATTAGGGTGATTATCTCCAATCATTGGTTAATCGCTAATTAGGGTGATTAACTAAAACTCTTCATTTAATCACTAATTAGGGTGATTATCTTAAACCTTGGTTAATCACTAATTAGGGTGATTACTTTAATCTTTCCTACTCAATTAGTAATTAGGGTGATTATCTTAAACCTTGGTTAATCAATAATTAAGATGATTAACTTAACCCTTCTCATTTAATCACTAATTAGAGTGATTATCTTAAACCTTGAATAATCTCTAATTAGGGTGATTACTTTCTTCCTTCATTTTAATCGCTAATTAAGGTGATTATTTTGACCTTCATATTTAATCACTAATTAAGGTGATTATCTTAACCTCATTTCAATCACTAATTGGAGTGATTACCTCATATCAAATAGATTTGTTTAA
Organism: Beta corolliflora; assembly: GCA_947648045.1. Lineage (NCBI taxonomy): Eukaryota > Viridiplantae > Streptophyta > Magnoliopsida > Caryophyllales > Amaranthaceae > Beta > Beta corolliflora. Next base: position 30,202 of record CANSZD010000929.1, on the reverse strand, counting down.
TTCTAAAGGTTAGTTATTCATAATCTATTCTTTCCTTTTATTCTCCAATGGAAGTGGCCATTTAGGGTGAGACATAAGATCGAACTACGATGGTTTTGATCCATGCAATGAGTGGATTCCAATCCCGCAATAATTGGTACGTAGTGCAACTTCAATGTTCAAACCTACCATGTACAAATGATATATTGGCCCTCTTAAAAATGATTGATGTGTATATGTGCAAATTATGTGATTTTTCTTTCTTTTGAATAGCCATGATTACTTTAAAATGGAAAATAACACATTTAGTAACAGCCCGTTCTGTAGAATGGAAGAGGAGACGAGTTCCAGATGTTCGCACCTCTTAACCTAAACCCCGAACCCTATCTCATGGTATGAAAGACCAATTTTAAGAAAAGCCTTATCCATATGAAGTCATCATCGTTTTAAATGATATTTCCTGACATTGATTTTAAAACGATTTACTAAATAAATTTGTCCCTATCCAGATATTAATAGGGTGGCGATTTCAAAGTTTTCTAAAACTCATAGTCCAATGAGAGACTTTTGTGGGATTCAGGCCGTTGATTAAGACAGTAATAAATCGGGTACCACAGGCTGGCAACTCCACTGGGGACTATACTTCCACTTGAAGTATATGAGGTTCAAAACCTGAACAATGCGTTATTTTCCATATGTATATATAATAAAAAAAATTTAATCATGGCTATTCACAATTTAATTTTTGTATATAGCATGCTTATGTGAAAATTACGTGTGCTTGGTAATTTATCGATCCATACACGCGCACTCTTTTAACCATTTTCTTACTAGGTCTGATACCTCTGTCTATTAGCAAGAGTCAAAATTTTAGAATGACAAATTAATGAATTATGGGCGTAAAACCTGCATCCGCGAGCTATTGAGTCCGGCTCTGTCAGGAGCGTCCACCCTCGATGGACACAATGGAAGTGACTAGAGGCCACTTTAACATAATCTCTCCATAACTGAATCTCCTTTAAGTCTAAAAAAAATAATAACAAGTCAAAGAAATCTAATGAAAAATCCAAAACAAATGATAGAGTCAAGGTTTCACACCTTCTAATAAATGATAACTGAAATTGGGGTTAATTTTTTTTTTTCAAATATATCATTTCTTTCATTCCCTACAAAAGAAAAAAAAAAGAAGAAACGAAGTTTGGACAAAATTTTTGTGCTAACTTTTCATCTCATTTCACAGGAACTCTGCCTGGGCCCGCTCAGGATCTAGGCTGATTCGCCGAAGTTCTGACCATAGTGAACGTTTGTAGACACCAAATTTTGAACCCTTTTTCGGATAAATAAAGATTTTGAAAAGAAATAAAAATAACAAAAAACCGTCATGCATCGTGGAGCGCGCGCCCCGTCAAATGCGTGTTTCGCCCAAGAGCGCGAGGTTCATTCCATCGTACGGTTTTCTATTTTTGCGTATTAGTCATGCGTTTTCGGCTTAGAAACATAATTTCTGTGAGTCGTAGTCAATAACTACAACCACCATTTTAATAAAACGATTTGTAGTATAATCATACTCGTCTTTATTAATTTGGCGAGTTTTCGTTAATTGTTTTAAGTAAGTCTTTTGAAAAAAACGAAAAGCGAGTCGCGATTAGGCGTCGGGATTTTAGTCGTAACCCAAAACCGGTAATAATCAGTTTTCTTGATGGCCAAGTCATTATTCATTGGATAAAGAATAAGAATATATTCTTTATCCATTAATCACATCCTTTATCCATTAGTTAGAGAATAAGAATCATGAAAAGATGTGAGAATAAGAATCAAATCCCATGTGTAAGAGGGGGAAATCCGGATTTTTTCCGGAAGAATAGAGTTTGCGTCAAGCACACAAGCGTGCCCTGCGCCAGACGCAGAGCCTTGCGCCTAACGCACGACACTGTACCTAGCGCAGGCTCCTGCGTTTGGCGCAGCGTCCTAATCAGTTTTGTTTGCACGTTTTTCGATGTATTTTTTTACGTATTAGGATGTTTAGGGAAGAATATTTTCTGAAAATCTGACTTTGCTTCATTTATGAGAAAATCCAAAAAAGAATAAGAATATTTGTGTTTCCAAAGAGATTTGATGATGTCATTAGGGTGAGGTCATTATAGTGATGTCATTAGGGTAATTAAGGATGAAGAAAATCAGATTTTTTTGGGGTAAAAAATCTTATTTTCTACCTCTTTGAAAACCTAGTTCACCTCCCTCATTTCTCTATAAATACTGTAACAACCCATAATTTTGCTCCTAGTTTTTCCGCAAAAGTTTTCCCTAAAACTATTATTTTCTCTAGATTAATGATTTTTATTCTTTATACTTTGGGAGCCGAATTATTATTTTATTATATGGTGTGTTAATGTGTGAATTATATTTATATTTATAATATAATTTATTAAAATTATTTTCATTATTAAGTATTTTCAAAGTTTTGGCGCGATTTAGGAATTTATCGATATGTCGCGTGACGGACTTTTGATGCGTGGACCTTTGATGACTTGGGCCGAAATCATCTTGGTGTACTTGGGCTTGGACAGCCGGCTATGGGGAGGGAGAAGGAATAAGTTTCTCTTCTTTTATTTCATTTCTTTTAATTTTTTTTTTTGAAAGGAAAACTCCAATAGTGCATTAATCAATGGACAAAGCGTCCGAAAGTACATAAGGGCTAATCTCTGCTGGACAATGATTCTCCCACACTTATTCCACCCCAAAAGGCACTATCTTAGCAAGATGGTGAGCTACAAAGTTCCCACCTCTTTTCACATGAGACCAAACTACAGAATAAAAACAAGAGCTAAAAGATAAAATATCCTCTAAGACAGTATCAAAATCAGACATAAATACTGTAGCTTTGGTGAGACGAGAGATTAGAACTTGGCTATCCGACTCCAAAATGATATCTTCATAACCATACCTCTGCAATCTGCAATCTCCGAAGGCCACCATGCTCGTACTCTTCGAGTCGCTGCAAACAGTACATCACCTCTCTCATCCCTTGCCACGATGCCCATCCCAATCCACCCTTCCACAGCTAAAGAAGCATCTGCATTTATCTTGACCACACCCGAAGGTGGAGCGCTCCAAGAGTTCGCACTAGGCTGCTGACGAGGGACATTTTTCTTATAGACTTGTTGGGTATAAGTGTTATACTCCATAACTTGTCTCCTCACACGCGCAAGTATTACATCATCTGGGGATACATGATCATTAAAAACTTTTTGATTTCTCTCCATCCACAAATTCCACAACAAAATGGCAGCGCATTGTCGAGCTTTTGCCTCACCTTGCGACCACACCAGCAGCGTCTCACTCTAATTTGCTACAGCACTTCGAGCCAACGCCTCGCATCCACACTCGGACCACATACTTCGCACTCGAGGGCGCAACACTAGCGCATGAAGGCTAGTCTCTTCGGCGTTCGCACACCCTGGGCATGTTGCAACTTCCATCATATGGCGACGCTTTAGCAAAGCTCTCGTGGGCAAGGTTTGTGTGCAAAGCCTCCACATAAAATGTTTCACCTTTGGCGATACATCCATGCCCCATATTTCCTTCCAAGCCTCATGAAAATTACCTAAGTCACCTCCCTTGCCAAGCATATAAGCAGTTTTTGTAGAGTATAACCCATCTTTTGAATAAGCCCAAGTAAGAGAGTCATTAGGGGCTCTCCCACTTAAAGGTATAGACAAAATGCGTTGTTGGTCTCGATCATTGAAATGAAGAAGAAGATCAGTTCTCCATTCCATTCTTGAAGCATCAATTAAATCACTAACCTTATTAACATCATCAATTCGTGGGCTAATAATAAATCTTCCCTCTTCACCAACAACCCAAGGGTCCTCCCAAATGCTAACTTGAGTTCCATCACCAATCCTCCACAATACTCCTTCTTTGATCAAAGCTTTGGCACTCCAAATACTACTCCATGAATAGCTCCCTGCATAGCCCAAAGAGGCTTCTAGAAACGACGTTTTAGGATAGTACTTGGCTTTCATCACTCTTCCCATCAGAGATTCCGGATGCTGAACTAATCTCCAGGCTTGTCTACCAAGTAAAGCATCATTAAACACTCTCAAATCCTTAAATCCCATCCCACCTAAAAATTTAGGAGTGCACATATCCTCCCAACTCTTCCAATGAATTTTCCGGTTTGGTCCAGTTTGTCCCCAAAAGAAACGCGCCATGGCCGAACTGATTTTTTCAATGATCGAACAAGGAAGTTTATACACACCCATCAGATAAGTAGGAATCGCTCGAATCACGGACTTGAGAAGTATCTCTTTCCTACGCCCGAGACAACAATTTCTCTTTCCATCCCTGCAATTTCTTCCAAATTCTGTCCACTAGAGCTGTAAACATAACTTTTTTACATCTCCCTACAACAGTAGGTAAACCCAAATATTTGCAATGTCTGTCAACTTGTCTCATGTTAAGAACTCCCATTAATTCTTCTTGTTGTTCAGTACTAACTCCTTTGCTAAAAGACACCTCCGACTTTTCATAATTAATTTTCTGCCCGGATGCTGCTTCATACTGGTTGAGTATATCAACAATAGTTCTGCATTCCTGTTGGGTAGCCCTCGCAAAGAGAAGACTGTCATCGGCAAAAGAAGATGAGAAATTTCGGACCATTTCGACTAGCCTTAGCTCCATGAATTTTTCTATCCCGCACTTTCCTCGTAACAAGTGAGAAAAAGCATCAACCACAAGAATAAACGAGGTAAGGAGAGAGAGGATCCCCTCGTCTAAGACCCCGAGATGGAGTAACATCACCACATACTCTTCCGTTCAGAATAAAAGAATATGAAACTGTAGACACCCAAGCCATCACCAAGTTGACCCATCTTCCATCGAAACCCATGGTAAGAAGCAGTTTCCGTAGAAATCCCCACTCAACCCTGTCATATGCCTTGCTCATATCCAGCTTCGGGGCAATGGTCCCTCTGCGCCCCTTACTTCTTTTCTTCATAGTATGGAACAGTTCAAGAGCAATGATGGCATTATCAGTGATTAGACGCCCCGGAACAAAAGCACTCTGATTCTCAGACACAACATGAGGGAGAATATTTTTCAGACGCATCACCAGAGTTTTAATAACTAGCTTATACAAGACATTGCACAAACTAATAGGTCTAAAATCTAACAGAGAAGTCGGAGTTTTAACTTTAGGAATTAAAGCTATGTTAGTTTTATTTACATGATTAGGGGAAGTCACACCATGTAAAATATTACTAACAAAACTAGTTACATCATTCCCTACAATATGCCAAAAACGCTGATAAAAAATAGCATGCATACCATCGGGCCCCGGGGCCTTACATGGGTGCATCTGAAGCAAAGCAGCGTGGATCTCTTCTTTTGTGTATGGCTTAAGAAGAATGCTATTATACTCTGCAGTAATAGTGCGGCTCACATGAGATAACACTTCGTTCAGCTGATGCACACTTGGTGACGTCGAAGAAAAAAGAGTCATATAATACTCCCCTATTACTTCTTCCAACTTCTCATCATCAGTCTGCCAAATATTATTTTCATCAAAAAGGCCTTCTATTTTATTTCTTTTCTTCCTCTGAGAAGCTTTGTGATGAAAGTAACTAGTATTGCGATCTCCATCCTTCACCTCAAGAACTCTAGATCGGAGATACCAATAAGCTTCATGTTTCCAGATTAAATCATCAAGCAAAGTCTCAAGTTTTGCGGACTCTTCACAACTTTCCTGCGTGATACCTCGTTGTTGCGCTTCTTTCAAAGCTTTTTCGGCTTTGGCAATCTGCAACCCAAAGCTATCAAAATAATTCTTACTCTGATGACTCTTGGTAGTTTGTAACCCCATAACCCCCCTAATCATTTCTCCTAAACCCTTCATTTTTTTTCCTTGCCATAAAATTCTGATATTTATTAAAAGAAGTTCAGCATCATTCTCATTTAACCCTCACCGTTTTCAAGAAAAGAAAGAGAGAAAAGGAAGAGGAAAAGAATAGAAAGGTTCAACCCGGTTTTTCCTATCACACCTTCACGAAAATAACCGTAGCCGGAGATCTAACCGTTGGATCGTCTTCAAATTTGGACAGAACGTTTACAACATCTTGTTCTTAACTTTTACCGGAGAGATTTAGAATCCGAGCTTCTGATCACCGGAAATCATGGTCGGAACAGAGCAGTTCGAAACAAGAGTTTTCAACGATCAAGAAGAAAATGCCTAGTGACTTGTTGCTACAATTCTCGTTCGTTGTGCTTTGGGGTTAGAAGAGGAATTGTATGCGTAACTCTTAACTATCTCTTTAGTCTCAGCTCTCCTCCCGACGATCCAGGTAACTAGTAGTTATCTTAGAACCATAGTGATTAGAGTATTATTCGGTATTAGATTATACGCTAGGAATTATTTAAAATACTTTTTGAATGAAATTATTGACGAAATTTGACATGAATATACTTGATGCATGCTGTGTGAATATTGTATAAAGAAAAATAATTTTTGTCTGATTTTTTAGTATTTATTTAATTTAATTGGTATTTTGTGCGTTTTTGGCTTATTTGCATAATAATTATTAAACGAATGTTAAAATTACTGAAATTATTTTTGTGGATCATGTTATATGTGTAGTATGTATTCCATGCCTTGGAACAATCTTTGCCTACTGTTTACTTATTTATTTAATTGATATATCTATTTTTGCATTATCGTTTCTGTCAGTATATAAATTATGAAAATTATTTCTGGAAGCCGAAAAATTCATTTCTTTGTGGATTATGTATGTTTATTCATGTTAGGTAAATTTTTAGTAATTTTTGGGCGTTTATTTTTATTTTTAGTTATTATATTGGCTTTATTGAGTAATCTGTAAATTAACGTTTAAAAATACTTTTAGAGTCCGAAAATTATAAATAAAATTTTTACCATGCCAGTAGAGCCATTAGGGTCGTATGATAATTTTTGCATGATTTTACTGATCGAACTTATTAGTTTAATAATGATTATTGTGTTTTTGTTGTGAAATTGAGGATACTCTTTTATATTATTTGAGAGCTTGTTAATCAGAAATAATTTGTAATCAATTATGTTCTTGGTCGCTGATGTTCAGTAGGTTGCAGTAAGTATTATTGGGTATCATTATGTTTATGTTTTGATTTATGAGAAAAATGATTAATTGTTACTACTCTTTTATTGAATAAGCCTTGGAGTTAATTGGTGATGTATTTTTGATTGAATTGTTGGTGCTGTAAAAACTAGTTTAATATCATTGTTGATGTTTTGAGATGTTCAAGTGTTTATTGTGGGAGATATCTATTGTAAGTTTGTAAGTTACTACTTTGAGGATTTTTGAAGAATTATTTTTGATGAATTATGGGTATAAGGCGGTGGCATCCCTTTTACGAATGTTTTTGAGATGAATGATACTTTGATGATATTTATGATTTTATTTTGAGATAAGAATATCCGGTGGGATAGATGTAGTCCCAGTGAAGAACATGCCAACCACCGGTTTGCGAACTAGGTACACCTGGGTTAATTGTCGTCGTCAGAGAGGTCGGGGAGTTCGCGTGTTCTACCCTGCACCGGGAGTTTGGCCATTCTTAGACACGGGCGGTGGGAACGTAAGCCCATAGGCGCACTGGAGATTGCGACCGACAAACCTTAGGAAGTTAATTGCGATTCACCGCGTTCGGTTTCGACTCAATAACTTGTTTTACCTATACTTTTTTTTTTTTATAAAAGTACTCTTGAGATGATTTATTTATTTTTATCCAACTCACTTGCTATTTATTATTCATTTGCGTTATTTGTGAGTTATATGGAAGTGGATGCATATTGTAGTTGACTTGACTTTATTATTTCCTTTCTTATTAATCTATGTCCGAATCATGCTTTGATTTCTTTTGTTTAGGGAGAAGCTGCTAGTTACTCCCACCGATTGTGGATTGTTGTTATATATTTTGCAGGTTATGTTGATGGGAATCTTCTTTGGTTTTGGGTTCGGGTTGAGTTGTGAGCATTAAAATGTTAGATGTTTTAGGCCTAGACTTTTAGTTAGTTGAAGAGTTAGTTTTATCTTGTGGATATTACTTTAATTAATTTAATTTATTTATACTATTTACTTATGTTGGTTTATCACTTAGTTATTTAAACGCATTTCTTGTAGTAGTGACATTCCCAGAAGACGATGTTTCCGCCATCGTCCTATTAATACTATTATTATTTCTTTCTTTTGCGCTTTGAAATTCTGGGGTGTTACAATTGGTATCAGAGCAAAACGCTCCTAAATTCTGAAACAGAGTTGCTAATGATTCTTTAGAATTATTAGTTAGCCATAGGAGATAAAATTTGTTTAGAATTAAGTTTAGTAGTTTCACTATAATGAGAGTGTTATGGGTAGAGTAAGTAAATGGAAGCCTTATGGGAATATGGTGTGCTCTCATGCTGATGGAGCATATGTTATATGTATAGTTACTTGTATTATTGGTGGAATTAGTCTACCAAGTTTGTTAATCTTATGTGCAGGGCCTCTTACATGTAATTTATTTTCTCTTTTATCAGAGTGCGCAGCGAAAGCGAAGTAATTTATAGCCTTCTCGGTTTAGTTGTGTGTTTAATTTTATTTTGTGTTTTGCAATTTAAAGATAAACTTTAATTTTATTTTAATATAGTCTTATGTGTTGCATTGCTTTTATTTTATTTGCTAGTTGCTTGATAGTATATGTTATTATGTGAGACGGTATATACTTTCTGTTCCTTTTCAATTAAGTGTTGTTTTTTTTATGTGAGTACTACGTATCTGTTTTATTATTTGCAAAACTTTCAAGTTTGAATTTATATTCCAAATTATATTTTAGATCTTTGAACTTAATAAATTTTATACTTATGTTAGAGTTATTTTCTGACTTTCAAATTTTGTTATTGTTAATATTTTGACATACTCTTTTGAAAAATATTTAATTTCAATTGTTTTATAATGGTTTGGAAAAAGAAAGGGGTTATGAAATTGTCTTTCAAGATATTCTTCAAATTTCTCTTATCGTTTTTGACCATCTATATTTATAAATATTTTCCTTTTAATATTTTTATTTTTCATGCTAATCCTTGTTTAGCCTTTAATTATGGTGATAAGTTTTGTAGTCTTTGAAAATAAAAGTACTTTAATGAGTTGTTTTGGTGTTAGATTGAAATGTAGACGCAAACTATTTTGTTTTAAAGGTTAGCATTCAACAACTTTTACTTTACTTACTTTTCTTATTAGTATTTTTTTTTTTCCAACTCAAATGCGTAAAACGATCTCATTTACTGTTTGTTTGTTTCTTGTTTAAATATTTAGTGCTTTCTCATTTCATAGCAAAATTTTGGTTGTTTTCATTACTTCTTATTTAAATCTTTGATTTTGTCTGATCTGTTTTATATTCTTTGAAAACGAAATTTATATACTCATCTAAAATTTTAAACTTGTTTGAGTTGATATTAAGTCATAATGGGTGATTCCTTTGACTTGTATGTCAATTTGATAAGTCTAAATTTTAAACTTGTTTAAGTTGATATTGAGTCATAATGGGTGATTCCTTTGACTTGTATGTCAATTTGATAAGTTGACACATTTTGACTATTTTGATTTAACTTCCTTTTTGAGTTGACATTAAGTTTATATTGGGTGATTCCGTTAAACTTTAATGTTGATTTGATAAGAAGACTTTCAAATATTGTTTTGTTGATACTAGGTTGCAATGGGTGGTTCCATGGACATTTGTGTCGACTTGGCAAATTTTAAAATTGTTGTTTATTATCTAGTATTTTATCGCCTATTTATTAGTGTTTCGTCGTTGTGAAATTTATTTTAAAGTTATCAATTTCTTTTGCGAACTTAAAATTTCATATATATGTTTAGGAGGCGTACGCTCTTATAACATATGTCATGACTTGTGTTCGTAAGTGCTATTTTAATAAAGCAGGTTGCTACTCTTTATTAAAGTGTTCTTATCTCTTTAAGTGGAGTATAAGCCCGTGTGGTTAGCTCTATTTAAATTGGCTTGGCTATCTATTTACGAACTTTTTCTTCTTGGTTTCTTTTCTAAAAATATTTATGTATGGTCGGATTTATTCTTTTATAATTTTACGTAAATATTTATTCCTGCTTCTTTTACAAAATTACTTATAGTTTATTGTACAAACGTTTTTACCTTAAACTTTTTACTTGTCTGTAGTTCTTCCACATTTTATAAAGGATGGTTGTTACCATACTTCTCTACTATACAACTCTTTTTGGTCTTCCAAAATAAAATATATATATTATTTGAGTTATCAAATTTTATACCTGCAAAGTTGTTTAGTTCTTAACTAAAATCCATCGATTTCTGTTTTCTTAATGTTCTTTATTTAGATTTTTCTTTTGTCTCTTGGTTGTTTTGAAGTTTCGAGGACGAAACTCTTTTAAGGAGGGGAGATTGTAACAACCCATAATTTTGGTCCTAGTTTTTCCGCAAAAGTTTTCCCTAAAACTATTATTTTCTCTAGATTAATGATTTTTATTCTTTATACTTTGGGAGCCGAATTATTATTTTATTATATGGTGTGTTAATGTGTGGATTATATTTATATTTATAATATAATTTATTAGAATTATTTGCATTATTAAGTATTTTCAAAGTTTAGGCGCTATTTAGGAATTTATCGATATGTCGCGTGATGGACTTTTGATGCGTGGACCTTTGATGACTTGGGCCGAAATCATCTTGGTGTACTTGGGCTTGGACAGCCGGCTATGGGGAGGGAGAAGGAAGAAGTTTCTCTTCTTTTATTTCATTTTTTTTAATTGATGACTCTTGGTAGTTTGTAACCCCCATAACCCCCCTAATCATTTCTCCTAAACCCTTCATTTTTTTCCTTGCCATAAAATTCTCATTTTTTATTAAAAGAAGTTCATCATCATTCTCATTTAACCCTCACCGTTTTCAAGAAAATAAAGAGAGAAAAGGAAGAGGAAAAGAATAGAAAGGTTCAACCCGGTTTTTCCTATCACACCTTCACGAAAATAACCGTAGCCGGAGATCTAACCGTTGGAGCGTCTTCAAATTTGGACAGAACGTTTACAACATCTTGTTCTTAAGTTTCACCGGAGCGATTTAGAATCCGAGCTTTTGATCACCGGGAATCATGGTCGGAACAGAGCAGTTCGAAACAAGAGTTTTCAACGATCAAGAAGAAAATGCCTAGTGACTTGTTGCTACAATTCTCGTTCATTGTGCTTTGGGGTTAGAAGAGGAATTGGATTATATGTGTAACTCTTAACTATCTCTTTAGACTCAGCTCTCCTCCCGACGATCCAGGTAACTAGTAGTTATCTTAGAACCATAGTGATTAGAGTATTATTCGGTATTAGATTATACGCTAGGAATTATTTAAAATATTTTTGGAATGAAATTATTGACGAAATTTGACATGAATATACTTGATGCATGCTGTGTGAATATTGTATAAAGAAAAATAATTTTCGTCTGATTTTTTATTATTTATTTAATTTAATTGGTATTTTGTTCGTTTTTGGCTTATTTGCATAATAATTATTAAACGAATGTTAAAATTACTGAAATTATTTTTCGTGGATCATGTTATATGTGTAGTATGTATTCCATGCCTTGGAACAATCTTTGCCTACTGTTTACCTGTTTATTTAATTGATATATCTGTTTTTGCATTATCGTTTCTGTCAGTATATAAATCATGAAAATTATTTCTGGAAACCTAAAAATTCATTTCTTTGTAGATTATGTATTTTGTGAGTTTATGCATGTTAGGTAAATTTTTGGTAATTCTTGGGCGTTTATTTTTATTTTTAATTATTATATTGGCTTTATTGAGTAATCTGTAAATTAACGTTTAAAAATACTTTTAGAGTCCAAAAATTATAAATAAAATTTTTACCATGCCAGTAGAGCCATTAGGGTCGTATGATAATTTTTGTGTGATTTTACTGATCAAACTTATTAGTTTAATAATTATTATTGGGTTTTTGTTGTGAAATTGAGGATACTCTTTTAAATTATTTGAGAGCTTGTTAATCAGAAATAATTTGTAATCAATTATGTTCTTGGTCGCTGATGTTTAGTAGGTTGCAGTAAGTATTATTGGGTATTATTATGTTTATGTTTTGATTTATGAGAAAAATAATTAATTGTTACTACTCTTTTATTGAATAAGCCTTGGAGTTAATTGGTGATGTATTTTTGATTGAATTGTTGGTGCTGTAAAAACTAGTTTAATATCATTGTTGATGTTTAGAGATGTTCAAGTGTTTATTGTGGGAGATGTTTATTGTAAGTTTGTAAGTTACTACTTTGAGGATTTTTGAAGAATTATTTTTGATGAATTATGTGTATAAGGCCGGGTGGCATCCCTTTTGACGAATGTTTTTGAGATGAATGATACTTTGATGATATTTATGATTTTATTTTGAGATAAGAATATCCGGTGGGATAGATGTAGTCCCCGGTGAAGAACATGCCAACCACAAGGTTTGCGAACTAGGGGTACACCTGGGTTAATTGTTGTTGTCCGAGAGGTCAGGGAGTTTTGGGTGTTCTACCCTGCATCGGGAGTTTGGCCATTCTTAGACACAGGCAGTGGGGAACGTAAGCCCATAGACTGACCTGGAGATTGCGATCTGACAAACCTTAGGAAGTGAATTGCGATTCACTGGCGTTCGGTTTCTGACTCAATAACTTGTTTTACCTATACTTTTTTATTTTTATAAAAGTACTCTTGAGATGATTTATTTATTTTTATCCAACTCACTTGCTATTTATTATTCATTTGCGTTATTTGTGAGTTATATGGAAGTGGATGCATATTGTAGTTAACTTGACTTTATTATTTCCTTTCATATTAATCTATGTCTGAATCATGCTTTGATTTCTTTTGTTCTGGGAGAACTGCTAGTTACTCCCCACTGATTGTGGATTGTTGTTATATATTTTGCAGGTTATGTTGATGGGAATCTTCTTTGGTTTTGGGTTCGGGTTGAGTTGTGAGCATTACAATGTTAGATGTTTTAGGCCTAGACTTTTAGTTAGTTGAAGAGTTAGTTTTATCTTATGGATATTACTTTAATTAATGTAATTTATTTATACTATTTACTTATGTTGGTTTATCACTTAGTTATTTAAACGCATTTCTTGTAGTAGTGACATTCCCAGAAGACGATGTTTCCGCCATCATCCTATTAATACTATTATTATATCTTTCTTTTCCGCTTTGAAATTCTGGGGTGTTACAAATACCCTCTTTTTTCCACTTCAAAATCAAGTTGAGAAAAAAACACAACTCAACTTCGCTCTCATCTTCTCTATTACTTTTCTCGTCCTTAATCTTTCCATCTAAGAAAAAGTCTTAATAAGTAAGTAAAAGAAGTTCATCAAAAGAAGGAAAAAACACAAAAAAGGGTTTAAGTTGGTAATTAAGAGGATTTTGAAACTCACTTAAAAATTAAGAAAATCACAAAAAAGGTAGAAAAATTTGCAAAAAGGAAGTGCATCATTGAGCTAGCAAGGTAAATTTGAAACTCTTGTTAATTTTGATTATCTTTTTGAACATCTACTAACTTTTTTTCTTTGTTTCTTCTTATCATTTTATTTTTATTTTTGGAGTGATTTGGGTATGAGGAAGTCCTAATAGGTTCCCAACCTTAATTTACCCCACCTAGAATAGTCACCTCTAATGGGGTAACTCTTAGGAAACAATGTGATTATGTAATTTTCCTTAATCAAGTTGTTATTCATCACCAAAAATGTTTTCATAAAAAAATTCAAGACAAGTTGTGCATAAACATCTCCATAAAAAAAAAATGTGATGCTGTAATTATAATCAGTTTAAATTTCGTACTACATTTCATTTTTCATCTGTATTATCAGAATAGTTTGTAGGATTTAATATTATTCCTATGAAGTGCAAAATGTTTCCACCAACTGGGTTTTGGAATTTCTAAAAACCGAATTTTGTGTAAATAATTAAAAATCATACAACTTTGTTGTGCAAAACTGATTTTGTCCAGTACCACCTAAGCTTGTTCGGTCAATAAAGTTTAAAATAAACTCATTTTGATAAAACTAAAAACATCAACTTTAAAGAAGACATCAGTAGCTTTCCAAAAATATAAAAATCATGTTCATGTGAATTTTATACAATTTTACATCATTTTTACAAAAACGTTCACGTAAATCACAAAATTCCAGAAAATTGATTTTCCTTTCCATTAAGCAAATAAATAAAAAAGGTTCTTAACAGTGTCCGATTCAAGTGAAAATTTTCAGTCTAGTTCTTCAAAGTGTCTAGAATGTTCATACCAAAATTCATTTCAAACTAAGTTCAATAAGTTGTATTTCAAAGAACAAATTGAATAAAGATCATAGATTTGTACATTTTTGTTGTAATAAAAATTTCTTTGTAAATTGTTACTACATCACTCATTAATTAAAAAACATGGATATGTTTATGCATAATTTTCATAAATAATTCCACAACTCTTTTTTAATAAAATGAGCAACCGATGTTACAAAATTTTGCATGTTGGGCCAATATGTCATAGTATATGAATTAAATGACCCAATCGTAATTAAGAGGAAAAATTGCAAATCTAACTAAGTTAAATTGTATGATGATCCATCTTACATTTTAAAAATGTGTTCGCCATATTCAAATGGATTAATCATATAATTTGACATAATTAGATTGGTAATTATGATCTCTAGACGCGCTCGTTGTAAACACGTCAAAAATACCTAAACTACCCAATATAGGGCAAGTAAAGGGTCGAATCCACAAGGACTAAGGGAAGCACCAATAAGTATCGATTTATGATAAGCTAAGGAAACTCTATGTTTTTGAAGATTTATAGATGAAAGGACAATAAGAAAAATAGCTTTGGGAAGAGGTATCCACCAATGAACTCATTCACAAACCAAGCAATCACAATGGGAATCAACAATAGGGATCAATTGAGGGGAATTGTTCATCCATTGGTACTCTAACCACTCTCTCGAGCTAGCTAGATTGGCCTAGTCTCTTACCTAAGACCTATTCTCATGGCTAAGGCATTCAACCAAGCATATCCATAAACATGATGAACTTAAACAAGCAAACTAAGTCCCCTAGGCTAGGTAGTCCCTATTCTCATGGTCCTTCAAGCCTAATAATCGATTTGAGGCAACCCCTTAACTTCATCTCTCGATCCTTCACTAAGGGTACCTAAATTATGCTCCTATGATGGCCAATCACACAAACATTCATGAAAATGCCAAATCAATTAACCAAAATTATCCCAATTCAAAACCCAATATTGGATTTAGAGGTTCATGAACTCATTAATGCCTTCAAACCCTTCCCAAAGAAATAGCTACTCACAAATCATGATAAATTATAAACTAAAACACATTAACAACTATTAACATGAACTAAAATAATAATCTAGGATGAACAAGTAAATAGAGTGAAAATGACATGAAAATAGGAAAATAAAGCAATAAAATATGAGAGGGAGTAAGAAATTCTCATTAAAGTTGCAAGGAGCCTCTAAATCTTCAAGTTTCCTTCTTAGATTTTTCAAATTCCAAGCTTTCAACAAGTTTCTCTTACTTCTTTCTCTAGAAGATGAGATTTTCTCTCTCCTAGGGTTCTAAGAATTTGAAATCTCACTTTATTAAAATATAATATAAATTAGTCTGCACTAAAATGAGAGGAGTTTGCCTTATACAGTCCTAAAATAATCTAGGCATAATTACAAATTAACCCCCATTCAAAAAGAGGATTTAAAATGAAAGATTTCCAGAAAAGCCCAGCGACCCAGGCGGGTGGAGTGACCCGGGCGGGTCGGACCGTCAGAACTGAAATCAGTTTCGTCAGTTCATTTGCAAACGGACATATCTCACTCGTTTTTCATCGGAATTGAGCTTATGACCACTCGTTGGAAAGATATTGAGCCAAACTTTCATCTCCAACTTGAATTGCTCAAAAATATTTTGTATACTGAAAGTTATGGTCATTTGAAGTTGACCCTTGTGCGCAAACCCTTCCAAAACTTCTTATATTTGCCCCCGGAACTCGGTTATGCTTCCTTGATGCTTCCTTGACCTTACTCTTTGATATTAATATTCGGGGTTGTGCAAGTGTCCTCCAAGCATGCTCCTAAATCCTGAAACAAAATAAATCGCCCAAAGAAAGTGCATACAAGAAGGAAGATTGCACAAATTAAGGAAATAGCTAACAAACTAGCCTAAACTAACTCAAAAACAACTATAATACCAACTAAAAACTATCAAAAAGTAAAGGAATAAACAAGACATCAAACTCCCCCAAGCTAGATCTTTGCTTGTCCCCAAGCAAAATTGAATAAAACACAAGGGTAAGAGAATGAAGATTATTAGAAAACGAGATCAAGAGGAAAGAATAAAGCAAGAATAAGAAGAAAGAAAGAGAATCTACACTAACTCATTTTCGTAGGAATCACGATTGCATTTAGCATATGCAACAAGCTCTTTAAACCCCTAGATCGCTCTAGAGGGCGAGTGGGATATCGCGAGGGTTTCCTAAGAGTTTTAAACCCACAACTCTAACTTTTCATCAACTTTTTATTCGACACTTTCAAAATTTATGCCCAAGTCAACTAGTAATGAAATGGTTCACAAGCAAATATAAAGAGCAACTTTCAAGACAACTAATTTCTAAGTGTATTCATGGGTTATGGGTAGAGAAAGATGCTAATCAAGATTGCAATAGAACACCTAATTAGACCTTTTACTTGTCATTAGAGGAATACCTTGCTATCCGAAAGACTCGGGGCTCTTCAAGTGTTATAGAAGCTTAAATCACTAGTCCACCTTCCCTAGACACACAAATAGGCCTTAGACTCCACTCTACTTGAAACTTAAGAAAAGTAGAACTAAGTGTGGGAGGCATCCACAAATCGACCTCTTTTATTGAATTTCTTCTATTTTTTTTTTGTGCTTTTCCTTTTTATTCACTTTTTTTTTTCGTTTTTCACGCCTATTTTGATTGTTTTTGGCTTTTTCTTTTTCCCTTATTATGGGAATTTTTCTATACAAAGATGAAGTAACTACTCACTAAAGAGAGACATAAGAACTTGTGGCTTTTTGTGCCACTTATTGCATACAAAGAGAAATAAAAACTAAGTTTCTTGTCGAGCTTTGTTTGGGGACATGATGAGTATATCTAGGGACACAAGGGACCGCAAATTTGAAGCTAAAATTATCCAAGCATGAGCAAATTAGTCAATGTTCAAGACTAGGCATCCAATTGAGCATTCATTAGTTTCATTTTGGTAGATTCTAATGCAATCAAGATTAATCAACTCCTAAAACACCTTAACCCATGCTCACACTCTTCCAAAAGAAGCCTCTAAACATATACTCAAAGTCAAAGCAAGGAATCCACATCATATCATTACTAAGCATCTTCCTTGGGCAAGCAAACCAAATTTTTATTTATATCTAACGCTTCTTTTGTTTCTTTTTTTCTTGTTTTTTCAATTCATTCATTTTTTTTTTTCATTTTTTTGACTTTGTTTGAACTAGAGGGAAGGAAATCAAAACTCGAAAGAAAAATAAATGAAATGGAAAGAAAGAAGATAATTAATTTTTTTTTGTGAAAATGGGAAAAATAAAGAAATAAACTATACACACCTCCCTCGAAGCTAGCAAATAGCTACTCCCCAAGCTAGAATAAAGCATTGTCCTCAATGCTTGAACAAGACGATCAAAGGGAAGGAGGGAGGGAAGAAACATTCAACCAACAAGCATATGTTCCACAAATCATAGAGCATTGAAGAAAGAGCAAAAGGAAGGAAACTACCGGATAGTAGGTGGGTGCAAATACCCGCAAATGACCCAATATCTCCTTTTGTAATCAACTTTCTTCAAAACCATTATCTGCTTTCCATGTACCATTGAGAACGAATGTTATTCTAATTATGTACCTAAATCAAAAGTAAAGATAGAAAAAAAAAAGAGTAAAATTAAAATAAAAAAATGAAAGCAATAAATCACGGGTTACTTCCCGAGAAAGGCTTATTTAAGGTCCTAAGCTTGACCTTTCTAGTAAATAGCAATTCAAAGATCGCAAGAGTTTGTCAAATGCACTAGCGCACATTTTCATTATTATAGCATATGCAATACTTAAATAAAAAACATGCACAAAATATAGTGTAATCTATGCAAAAATTGAGGAGGGGGATGCCTAAAAGAAGTGGAATCAAAAGAAAAATCAAGAAAATAGGAAGAAGAAGACTCAAAATAATAAGAAAATGAACAAAAAGTCGGCAAATTCTCCTCGACAAACTCTTTTTGCTTGGCAATCTCACTTGTTTCCTCAAAAACAACCAAATTGGGTACTTGAATGTCAAAAGAGGCAAGAAACTCATCAAGAGGTGGAGTTTTGAGAGATGAAAATGGATATGAAATGGGAGTAGAGGGAATAATGTCAATCCATCTTGTAAATGGAATATGAGGGGAAGAGATAGAAACAAAGCTTTCACTAACCACTTCACTCACATCGCAAGACTTAAGAAGGGAGACTTCTTCCACCAATGAGTTATTATCAACAACATTTTCATTATCCATCAAAACTTCAAAATCATCACCAATCACCAAATGAGGTATCTCACCCTCAACTTGACCAAGATCTTCACTCAAGTAAGAAGGGGTAGGAGAGGATGGATGCTCTAAAGCACAAGGAGGGAAGGTAAGGTCCAATCCACTAGATGTAGATACATGAGACTCAAAAAGGGTATGTAGAGACTCATAAACATCCTCACTTTCAACAATATCTTCAATAATGGGCCTTTTCTCCTCAAAAACATGCCCCTCATCATCACTACTCCAAAAACCATCATCAAGATCATGGGGTTTTTCCAATTGATTTTCATTTTCAATATACCTCGAATCAACATAATCAAACTTGAGAATATCACTTTTGCAACCCCGATTTTTCCCAAGCGAATTCAAACCACTTTTCAATTGTAAAAAGAGATCCTCAATGGGTTTGGAGTCAACTTTAGGGAGAGGTTCATAATTGGCACTAGAATTTGCCCCAATAAGATATCGCTCAAGAGTCAGCTCCAATTCGGATTTCGATGATTCAGAATGCAAGGAACCTTGAAAATCAATTTTAGGGGAGGGATTACAATCAAGCATATGAGAATCAATATTGAGGACATATGACACATCATTGAAATTCATGCACATATTAGAGGAATCATGACAATTTGCATAAAAGTCGGAATCATAAGTGTCCTTAGCTAACCACAAAAAAAAAATTCCAAGCTTCATCCGAAGATGTCGCTCGAAAATCACCGTTAAACATATTTTCAACAACTCCTCTAGTATGCTCATTTAGTCCCCAATAAGTAATCTCACAAGATTCCTCAATATCATAGCCATGAAACTTTATAAATTCCCCAAGTCTCTCAAAGTAAACCCAAAAAGACTCATTTTCGTATTGAGAAAAAGAAGTATTTGCCATTTTTTTTTTCAAAACAAAAAGAAATAAAAAAAAGAAAAAAATATTCACAAATAGCCTAGACTTATCTAATCAACACGAATCAATGCAAGCCGAAGTCCCCGGCAACGGCGCCAAAATTTGACGCGCTCGTTGTAAACACGTCAAAAATACCTAAACTACCCAATATAGGGCAAGTAAAGGGTCGAATCCACAAGGACTAAGGGAAGCACCAATAAGTATCGATTTATGATAAGCTAAGCAAACTCTATGTTTTTGAAGATTTATAGATGAAAGGACAATAAGAAAAATAGCTTTGGGAAGGGGTATCCACCAATCAACTCATTCACAAACCAAGCAATCACAATGGGAATCAACAATGGGGATCAATTGAGGGGAATTGTTCATCCATTGGTACTCTAACCACTCTCTCGAGCTAGCTAGATTGGCCTAGTCTCTTACCTAAGACCTATTCTCATGGCTAAGGCATTCAACCAAGCATATCCATAAACATGATGAACTTAAATAAGCAAACTAAGTCCCCTAGGCTAGGTAGTCCCTATTCTCATGGTCCTTCAAGCCTAATAATCGATTTGAGGCAACCCCTTAACTTCATCTCTCGATCCTTCACTAAGGGTACCTAAATTATGCTCCTATGATGGCCAATCACACAAACATTCATGAAAATGCCAAATCAATTAACCAAAATTATCCCAATTCAAAACCCAATATTGGATTTAGAGGTTCATGAACTCATTAATGCCTTCAAACCCTTCCCAAAGAAATAGCTACTCACAAATCATGATAAATTATAAACTAAAACACATTAACAACTATTAACATGAACTAAAACAATAATCTAGGATGAACAAGTAAATAGAGTGAAAATGACATGAAAATAGGAAAATAAAGCAATAAAATATGAGAGGGAGTAAGAAATTCTCATTAAAGTTGCAAGGAGCCTCTAAATCTTCAAGTTTCCTTCTTAGATTTTTCAAATTCCAAGCTTTCAACAAGTTTCTCTTACTTCTTTCTCTAGAAGATGAGATTTTCTCTCTCCTAGGGTTCTAAGAATTTGAAATCTCACTTTATTAAAATATAATATAAATTAGTCTGCACTAAAATGAGAGGAGTTTGCCTTATATAGTCCTAAAATAAACTAGGCATAATTACAAATTAACCCCCATTCAAAAAGAGGATTTAAAATGAAAGATTTCCGGAAAAGCCCAGCGACCCGGGCGGGTGGAGTGACCCGGGCGGGTCGGACCGTCAGAACTGAAATCAGTTTCGTCAGTTCATTTTCAAACGGCCATATCTCACTCGTTTTTCATCGGAATTGAGCTTATGACCACTCGTTGGAAAGATATTGAGCCAAGCTTTCATCTCCAACTTGAATTGCTCAAAAATATTTTGTATAATGAAAGTTATGGTCATTTGAAGTTGATCCTTGTGCGCAAACCCTTCCAAAACTTCTTATATTTGCCCCCGGAACTCGGTTATGCTTCCTTGATGCTTCCTTGACCTTCCTCTTTGATATTAATATTCGGGGTTGTGCAAGTGTCCTCCAAGCATGCTCCTAAATCCTGAAACAAAATAAATCGCCCAAAGAAAGTGCATACAAGAAGGAAAATTGCACAAATTAAGGAAATAGCTAACAAACTAGCCTAAACTAACTCAAAAACAACTATAATACCAACTAAAAACTATCAAAAAGTAAAGCAATAAACAAGACATCAATCTCCGAATTGATTTTAGGCCGTTTCACGTGTCTCGCTTTAAATGGCCAAATTCCAATTAGCCAACACACAATCTCCCAAAGTTCGGTCTCAAATTGATCATTTCTCTCTAAATTATTTAAAAATCTTCCATTGAGATTATTTCTCAATAGCCTTCAATTAGGAAGTAGACTTCTTCTTCTAAGACCTCTTAAAAATCATAAGCGTGATCACTAATTAAGGTGGTTATTTCAATCCTTGATTAATCGCTAATTAGGGCGATTGACTCAATTCTTCATTTAATCACTAATTAGGGTGATTATCTCCAATCCCCGACTAATCGC
Organism: Beta corolliflora; assembly: GCA_947648045.1. Classification (NCBI taxonomy): domain Eukaryota; kingdom Viridiplantae; phylum Streptophyta; class Magnoliopsida; order Caryophyllales; family Amaranthaceae; genus Beta; species Beta corolliflora. The sequence continues at coordinate 8,648 of CANSZD010000929.1, read as the reverse complement.
CAATTAGAGCGGTTAACTCAAACTTTTCATTTAATCACTAATTAGAGTGATTATCTTAAACCTTAATAATCGTTAATTAGGACGATTATTTTTCCCATTTAATCACTAATCAAAGTGATTATCTTTCCTCTTAAGTTTAGTCACTAATTAAAGTGATTATCTTAACTTCCAAGTTTTAATCACTAATTAGGGTGATTATCTTAAACCTTAAATAATCATCAATTAAGGTGATTACTTCCTAACCTTCATTGTTAATCACTAATCAAGATGATTATCTTTCCTCTTAAGTTTAGTCACTAATTAGGGTGATTATCTTAACCTCCATTTTTAATCACTAATTGAGGTGGTTATCTTAATCCTTCATATTTAATCACTAATTAAGGTGATTATCTTAATCTCATTTCAATCACTAATTGGAGTGATTACCTCATTTTCCAATAGATTTGTTTAATTCTAAAGGTGTGTTATTCATAATCTATTTCCTTTTCTTCCCCAATGGAATTAGCCATTTAGGACGAGACATAAGATCGAACTACGACGGTTTTGATCCATGAGTAGATTCCAATCCCGCAATGATTATTGGTACGTAGTGCAACTTCTGTGCTTAAACCTACCATGTACAAATGATATATTGGTCCTAATTAAAAATGGTTGATGTGTATATGTGCAAACGATGTGATTTTCTTTCTTTTTAATAGCCATGATTACTTTAAAATGGAAAATAGCGCATTTAGTTAGAGTCCGTTCTGTAGAATGGAAGAGGAGACGAGTTCCAGACGTTCGCACCTCTTAACCTAAACCCCGAACCTTATCTCATGGTATGAAATACCAATTTTCAAAAGGCCTTATCCATATGAAGTCATCATCGTTTTAAATGATATTTCTTGAAATTGATTATAAAATGATTTGTTAAATAAATCCGTCCCTATTTAGATATTAATAGGATGGCGACTTCAAAGTTTTCTAAAATTCATAGTCCAATGAGAGACTTTTGTGGGATTCATACCGTTAATTAAGACAGTCAAAAATCGGATACCACAGGCTGGCGACTTCACTAGGGACTCTACCTCCACTTGAGGTATAAGAGGTTTAAACTTGAGCAATGCGTTACTTTCCATTCCATATGTATATATAATAAAAAAGTTAATCATGGCTATTTGCAATTTAATTTTTGTATATAGCATGCTTATGTGAAAATTATGTGTGCTTGGTAGATCATCGATACATACACGTGCACTCTTTTTAACCATTTTCTTATTAGGTCTGATACCTCTGTCTATTGGCAAGGGTCAGAATTTTAGAATGACAAATTAATGAATTAAGGGCGTAAAACCTGCATCCGCGAGCTATTGCGACCGGCTCAATCAGTAGTGTCCACCCTCGATGGACACAATGGAAGTGACTCCACTAGTGGAAAAAATTGCTTTTGCTACTTATCAAATGCTTTGGTTGTCTAATCAACCCGAGCATTTGTGAAAATTTAAATAAAAAAAATTCACAAATGCTCGTGTTGATTAGTCAACCGGAGCATTTGATGTCAAATGCTCCGGTTGACTAATCAACACAAGCATTTGTGAATAAGTGCTCCGCGCCTCTAGTCAATCAACCCGAGCATTTGGCTGTCCTTTTTTTTATATTAGTATTAATTCCCCCTACCTCCCTCCCTCTTCTAATGAAATTACTGCTCCCCCCAGTATCTCGTGTTTCTGTTCTCTCCCTCCCTTAACTAGTTTCTCTTTCTCTCTCATCTCGTCTTCATCTCCTTCCATACTCAGCCACCGATACGCCAACTACTCCATTTCTGCCCTCCTTCTCTCCATCTCCTTATCGTCACCTTGGTTTTGATGCTAAAATCCCTAATACGTTCCTAGAAGCTCTAAATTCGGATGGATCCGCCATTTCTAGGTTTCCAGTTCAATTTTCACTCGCATTTCACCCATTCTTCACAAAAACAAGTAAGTGGCTCGATTTTTTTTTTCTTTTTTTCGATTTCTGATTTATTTTGTTCTAAAAGTTGAACCCTAGAAATCGAAGATGATTTATTTCTCCCTTTCACGAGTTCCTCTCTCTCTGTCTCATCACGCCCCTAAATTTTTTTCTCTCTTCAGATCTTGATGTCTTTTCTAGATGGTGTGATTACTGGTTCTTCAGCGCCGTTCTTCAGCACCGCGGTAGGAGGCGGCGGCGATGGTGGTTCTTCAGCATCGCTTTCTCTCTCTCATCCGTTTTGTGTGAGGATTGAAGCCCGTCATTGCTGCGTTGCCAAAGGTCGCCAGAGTTTATGCCCTCTCCATATCCTCGCACCGTTCATTCAGGTTTGTGATTTTTTTTGTTGTTGAGTGTCAACTTTGCTCACCTAACTGTAATTCAATTAATGTTGTCTCGAGGAACTCATTTTACGTTTTTTTTCCTTAGATTCGTTATCTGTTGATTCTTTTGATTTTTTTTTGTTGTTGATCTTTTTCGATTTTTTTTGTCAATTTTGTAACCCTAACTTCTAATTTTATGGTTTCTTAGGCTGGATTCAGTTTAACTGAATTTTCGCATATATCTTGGTCCATAATTACGGAATTAGTTGTAACCACATTATGGATCTCTTTGAGTCTTTAACTTCGTTACTTTATGGGTTTTCTTTTCTTTGAAGTTCGAAGGACGAGCATTGGATCTTTTGCTGTAGTTTTTTTTTTCTGCCGGGTTGATTGTTAAGTTTGAGTTTGGTACTGTGACTCTGCTTGTCTGCTTGAATTGCTCGAATGCTACCAACCATCATCGTCTTAGTAGGATGTAACTTCTATGTAGTATCAATTATGTCTATAAATTATGACAAGTTTGACCATATTATCTTATTATAATGTGTGCTAGTGTTTTGAGCAATTCAGATTGATTGTATGTTCCGTTGTTATATAATTAAGTACTCGTAGTATGTTCAGAATTGTGGTGATTAATGATCATTGACTAAATATGATTTGATGGGAACTTCGTGGAATTAGAGTTAGTGCAATTCTGTTTTACTTAGGGTTGTATTACTTAGATTTGTGTGTTGCTTTCTTTCCTTTCGGTTCTATAGGTTTGTGTGTTCAATCCAAATAAATTATTGCATATTATAGGACATATATCACTGGTGTTTAATGCTCATAAGAATTTAACAGAATATGCTATTACTGGATGCTAGCTATACTCTGAAGATCTGAATTGTGGAATTTGTGATTGGAATATTGATTTGTAATTGTTCATTGTTATCTGCGAATCTGGGGTTTTACTAGTTTTGGGTTTATATGAGATTTTGTGAGCATTAGGGTTGTATATGAAATTTTGTGGGCATTAGGGTTTAATATGAAAATTGTTGCATCTTCTCTGTTTCACTTTCATCTTCGTTCTCTCTTCTCATCTTTTCATGCGTTTTTCCTCTACCTTAGATTTATGTTCTTGCGTTTTTTCTGCCAGTAATTGATGATTGATAATAGGAATTGGTTTATGTTCCACACTCATCTCATGTTTGTTTTTTATATTTTTCGTGTCTAGTTAGCAATGATGATTAGGTCTCGGATCCTGAGTCTCTAAACAGATGAATCCAACCACCAGATCATGGCAGCTTAGCAATTGAGCCTCACTTGTTCACCTACGGTGCCTGATAATGAACGCCTTAGTGATTTTTTTGGCGTTTAAGTATATGGTTCGTCATTATATTTCAATTTTAGGTTATTGAATTTTGATGATTTTATTATTTATACATGGTAATTTGAGTGATTTTGGCTCTCTAATTAAGGTCGATGTGTGTTGCATGGGGTGTTTTCTTTTGAATTTATGCATCAATATTTGGTGAAGGATGCTTACTTCATGGTATATGAGTTCTTTGCTTGCTGTGAGATCTGTTTGCCATTTTTGCTTGATAGAGCATCTTGTTGAAGTATTTAACAAATTAGTATCCCTATAGTTAGGGTTATTTATGCTTCTTCGCTTAAATTTTGTGCTTTCTTGTGAAAAGGGAGTTAATTTAGAGGTAAATTTTTACTTCTTATTTTTTTTAGAAATTTTTACTTCTTATTTTTTAGAATAAAGAAAGTTATTATGAATTTACTGGGCTGTTGAAGTTCTGAAGTACGAAGTATGAATTGCCTTGCATTTTCGTGTTTCTCTAGCTTGATGCGGTGAAGTTCCTAGAAGCCTGTCCTCGAACAAAGCTAGTAATTGGCTTCGAAAACTTGAACCCTAGAAATCGAATATGATTTATTTTTCTCCCTTTCACAAATTCCTCTCTCTCTTCTCACCCCTGAATTTATTTTCTCTGTTCAGCGTCAATTCTCTCTTCCAGATGGTCGCATCTTTGATGTCTTTTTAGATGGTCCGATTACTGGTTCTTCAGCAGCGGCGGTAGGAGGCGGCGGCGATGGTGGTAATACATTGCCAAAGCTCGCCAGAGTTTATGCCATCTTCCATATCCTCCCACCAGTCAATGGTCATTCAGGTTTGTGATTTTTTTTTTCTGTGGTTGAGTGTTAACTTTGCTCACCTAACTGTGATTCAATTAATGTTATGTTTTGAGGAACTTATTTGACGTTTTTTTTTCTTCAATCCGTTATTTGTTGATTCTTTTGATTTTGTTGTTTTTTTTATTGTTGATCTTTTTCGATATTGTTGCTGTCAATTTTGTAAACCCTAACTTCTAATTTTATGTTTTCTTTGGCTGGATCACTGAATTTTCCCATGTATATTGGTTCATAAATGCGCAATTAGTTGTAACCACATTATGGATCTCTTTGAGTCTTTAACTTTGTTACTTTCTAGGTTTTTGTTTTGTTTGAAGTTCGAGGGACGAGCATTAGTTCTGCTGCGGTAGTTTTTTTTTCTGCTGGGTTGATCTGCTAGTCTCGAATACTACCAACCATCATTGCCTTAGTAAGATGTAACTTCTATGGAGATATCAATTATGTCTACTGATTATGACAAGTTGAACATATTATCTTATCATATTGTGTGCTAGTTACACACTCTTTTCTTTCTGTCTACATTGAATTTTGTTCTTATTACAAAGATTTTGGCCGTGTGCAGGTCTAAAAGCTATCCAAATGTTCGAAGGCCTGGAGCGTTGGGATGAGACATACTTTTCTACAATGATTAGGCTTCTAATTTTGACTTGGATTCTTCAGTAAGCTGGTCTTTGTTGTTCACCCCTTGAAATAGTTTTGAACTATTATTTCAATTCGCTCACTGTTAAAAAGCTGCATTACAGGTTTCTTAACGTTACAAATATGTGTTTGGGGTTATTGGTATCTAGGTCTGGGTAATTCTTCCTAGATGTTTTGTGTTTTACTTTAGAAAGCAACTAGTAATTAAAGCTGATTTGCCTGTTCTATGTACATATAATTGCTTCCTACTTTCCTCTGTTACAATTTATTAAACCAGATTTATGGTTAGTTTGTACATAAAAAAACGCAATGAACCAGATTTATGCAAGTTTGTGAGTTAGGTTTATGAATCTGAATTCCTTATTACAGTTTGGTTTGAATAGGTGTCTTAGGTTGTCTAGGTCATTTTTACTTTTTATTTATGTTATTTATCACTTGTTCTATCATGAGGGCTCAATTTGTATCTGTTTTTCTTTTTGTTTATCATGTTCATGTAATGCTTTGCTACTGTTTGATAGTTTGATTTCAAGAATTTCTTGATTCTGCTTATGATTATATAGTTATACACTTATGATTTGTGGATTCTTTTTAAGTGTCTTATTTGTTTTAGCTACTCTTATATTCAGAAAGATATGTTATCTATCTATCGAGTCGTTTTAATGTGTGTCTTATTTTACTGATGATTGTAATTATCTGTTACATCTCTGGCTTTAAAGTTCTGAATTTAGGTCTTAGCCTCTTCATTCTAGTATATTCTTATTAGTAAATTTGCCCATGGATTAGTTATATATTGTTTTATTGTTTTATATTCTTATACCGATGGAGGAGCTCTCTTAAGACTTTGTTTCATATTCTTATACCGATGGATGTATTTTTTGCTTGCTGCTGTTGGTAGGTTGTTGCTGTTGTTGGCTAGTTGTTGCTCGCTGCTTGTTATTATCAGTACAAAGAAGAAATGTCGTCCACTTTCGGAGGCTCCATCTTCTCAGTCATCCTCCCTGAATTCGTGTTAATGGTCTTAGAGGTAGGACTTAAGGGGAATGTTCTATCATTTCATTGCTTTTGCTATGTAGTGCATTTGACTTCTCTTTGAATGACGTGCTTGATAGCAATGTGAAGTATATTCTTCCTCTTAGGTGTTATCTCATGCCTGAGGATATGTCTTTATCTTATTCTTTCTACACTAGGTGTAATAGGCATATTGATATGTAGTTCCTAACATTACTCGGGATATGTTGCAAATTGAGGTAGTTTCTTACTTTACTAGTCAACCATATCCATAAGAGATTGGGAGCAGCGAAATCTTTCAATTGATTCCCATACCTTAAATCTCTTGAAAAATAACATTACTCATGAAGTTTCACAACTTGGTGGTAGCTATCTATTCAGCTAAAATTTTATCATTATGTCTAACTTTTAGAGAGAGATGTCTAACTTTTAGAGAGAGATATCTAACTAAAAAAGGAATGAAGTGCCATCCCTGTTAATTAGTTACCCTTGTGAAATTGACTTCTAATTTGTCATCTCTGCTAATTGAAGTTTTTTTCCCTTTTTTTTTTTTTTTGCGGACCGGTTGTAAATTATCTTGGGGGAGCGAGGATTATGGGGTTCGATTTTCAAAATGATATTAAGAGGTCGTTGTTTATCTATTCTCCTTCATAATCTTGATCTCTTTCTTAGTTCATTCATTTAATTAAATTTTTGTTCTTATTAGCAGCATACATGCTAGAATATGAGGAGCTACGTTCCATATACCATTCAAACGTGCGGTATGCTATTTTCAAAACGGTATATTCTTTGTTGCTTCGTAGTTCTTATTGCTCTCAATTTTATTGATGGATGCAAGCTAGTGTGAGAAATTTGGGATGTAGTAAATGCACACGAGAGAATCGGCTAACAAAAATTCGTGGGTTTATAACGAGGCCTTCGATTAAATTTTAGCCGACATGAATCCCTTTTAGTTGCTAATGGTTTAGTTAGGGAAGAAATGTAAGAGTAGGATGAAGTAATTGACTAACTATTTATGTTGGCGTTAATTGTTTGCTTGTTTTCTTTTAGTGAGTCTAAGTTATTGCTTGTTGGTGAGTAAGTTATTTCTTACTGGCTGAAACATTGTTATGAGATTAGCTTGTCAAGAATTGGTTGTTTAAATCCTTTGAAATCTGGTGTAACATGATGACTTATTGCAATGGCTATGATCATACGTGAAGCTCGAAAAAGGTACAAATTTTGGGGCTTTGATGATGTATTTGATCTAGGTTAAACCAAATACTAGAGTAAACGTGCGGAAGATTCAATCACAAAACTCGAACAAGTAACAATGGATAGTGCTTAGACATTTGATGATAAAGGCTAAGCCACCACAAGAAACAATCTAAGGGTTTTGATGCGTAAAAGGCAAAGCCACCAGAATCAAGAGAGATGAACACTCAAAGTATTCGAAAGCACAAAGCATAAAGCTGAATTCATTAATTAAATTGAAAACGTACATCTTAACTACTTATAAGAATAAAACACAAACCCTAATAGGCTTAGGACAAGTCCCTTAGTCCTAGACTCCTAATAGAAATCAAATAACTAACAAACCGACTCTCTAACAAACCGACTCAAATTAGGATAACACTCCTAAGGCATATCAAACACTATAACACGCCAACTCACACTCCGAGTTGTTGGTCATATTCATGTTTCACCATGCATACTAGTACGTGTGCTGCTGATCCTAGGAATCGTCCATGCATAGCCTCGATTGACTCCACATCCAAAATAACATTTAATACATCATCATCCATACTTGGATCATTTGATGTGCTTGGAGGCTTTATGTATTAGGTATCTTGAAATGTGTAGATGCGATATTACGAAAGTAACTCTGATTAATTTCTCGACTCTTGAGGTCGTTGTAGTTGGGATTTTATATCATCTCATAACTGGAGAGTGATGGTTCTCTTAGCCTTTTACTATTCTCAAAACATATTGTTTCAAATTTGCATTATATTATGTATTATTATCCCTTCTTTCAATCTCATAGATCATCCAACTTTTTTCTCATCGTATAAGAACTACTGAAGGTCTTAATTGAATTTCTGCACTTCAGATTCTATTTTGGTGACTGTAGGTGTTTCTTTTTTTATAAAGCAAATTCTATGGTGTGTCGGCCCCTTGAATGACGTTTGGAAGGAAGTCCATTTATTGATTCAATTTGATTAATATGTTTATGTAGGTGATCGATAAAGTGAATTTAGTGAATAGCTAAAAGAGCATGAATCTTTCTTTTAAAATTTCCTTGCTTTGCTCGTTGTCGACCATCCTTTACTTCTTCCACTTTGCTCTTCTTCACTTATTCATTGTTGCTACAACTTTGTCATGTTTATATTTCACTTTGCTCTGCTTCACTTAATTTTTGTTGCTACAACTTTGTCATGTTTGTCTTTCACTTTTGCTCTTCTTCACTTATATTTTATTGCTACAACTTTGTCATGTTTATCTTTCAGATTAAAGTGTTAATGCATAAATTATCAA